>JAVTVY010015487.1:0-69532 GCA_036873755.1 Hanleya hanleyi
ACATGATGTGATGTACATGTATATGATTAGAGACCATCTAGAATACATTGGTCACCACCTCCCTGCTTATAACACATGATGTGATGTACATGTATATGATTGGAGACCGCTAGAATGCATTGGTCACCACCTTCCTGCTTATAACACACATGATGTGATGTACATGTATATGATTAGAGACCATCTAGAATGCACCGGTCACCACCTCCCTGCTTATAACACATGATGTGATGTACATGTATATGATTAGAGACCAGCTAGAATGCATTGGTCACCACCTTCCTGCTTATAACACACATGATGTGATGTACATGTATATGATTAGAGACCATCTAGAATACATTGGTCACCACCTCCCTGCTTATACCACATGATGTGATGTACATGTGTATGATTAGAGACCATCTAGAATGAATTGGTCACCACCTCCCTGCTTATAACACATGGTGTGATGTACATGTATATGATTAGAGACCAGCTAGAATGAATTGGTCACCACCTCCCTGCTTATAACACATGATGTGATGTGCATGTGTATGATTAGAGACCATCTAGGATGCAATGGTCACTGCCTCCCTGCTTATAACACATGATGTGATGTACATGTGTATGATTAGAGACCATCTAGAATGCATTGGTCACTGACTTCATGCTTATAGCACATGGTGTGATGTACATGTATATGATTAGAGACCAGCTAGAAGGCATTGGTCACCACCTCCCTGCTTATAACACATGCTGTGATGTACATTTGTATGATTAGAGACCATCTAGAATGCATTGGTCACCACCTCCCTGCTCATAACAGTGATGTGATGTACATGTATATGATTAGAGACCATCTAGAGTGCAATGGTCACTGCCTCCCAGCTTATAACACATGATGTGATGTGCATGTATATGATTAGAGACCATCTAGAGTGCAATGGTCACTGCCTCCCTACTTATAGCACATGATGTGATGTACGATTAGAGACCATCTAGAATGCACCGGTCACCAGCTCCCTGCTCATAACAGTGATGTGATGTACATGTATATGATTAGAGACCATCTAGAATGCACTGGTCACCACCTCCCAGCTTATAACACATGATGTGATGTACATGCATATGATTAGAGACCATCTAGAGTGCAATGGTCACTGCCTCCCTACTTATAACACATGATGTGATGTACATGTGTATGATTAGAGACCATCTAGAATGCATTGGTCACTGCCTTCATGCTTATAGCACATGATGTGATGTACATGTATATGATTAGAGACCAGCTAGAAGGCATTGGTCACCACCTCCCGGCTTATAACACATGATGTGATGTACATGTATATGATTAGAGACCATCTAGAGTGCAATGGTCACCGCCTCCCTGCTTATAACACACGATGTGATGTACATGTATATGATTAGAGACCAGCTAGAATGCATTGGTCACCACCTTCCTGCTTATAACACACATGATGTGATGTACATGTATATGATTAGAGACCATCTAGAATACATTGGTCACCACCTCCCTGCTTATACCACATGATGTGATGTACATGTGTATGATTAGAGACCATCTAGAATGAATTGGTCACCACCTCCCTGCTTATAACACATGGTGTGATGTACATGTATATGATTAGAGACCATCTAGAATGCATTGGTCACTGCCTTCATGCTTATAGCACATGATGTGATGTACATGTATATGATTAGAGACCAGCTAGAAGGCATTGGTCACCACCTCCCGGCTTATAACACATGATGTGATGTACATGTATATGATTAGAGACCATCTAGAGTGCAATGGTCACCGCCTCCCTGCTTATAACACACGATGTGATGTACATGTATATGATTAGAGACCATCTAGAATGCACTGGTCACCACCTCCCAGCTTATAACACATGATGTGATGTACATGTATATGATTAGAGACCATCTAGAGTGCAATGGTCACTGCCTCCCTGCTCATAACAGTGATGTGATGTACATGTGTATGATTAGAGACCATCTAGAGTGCAATGGTCACTGCCTCCCTGCTTATAACACACGATGTGATGTACATGTATATGATTAGAGACCATCTAGAGTGCAATGGTCACTGCCTCCCTGCTTATAACACATGATGTGATGTACATGTATATGATTAGAGACCATCTAGAGTGCAATGGTCACTGCCTCCCTGCTCATAACACATGATGTGATGTACATGTATATGATTAGAGACCATCTAGAGTGCAATGGTCACTGCCTCCCTACTTATAACAGTGATGTGATGTACATGTATAGAATGCATATTAATTGAATGTGCCATGTTCTCACAGATTCAAAACAAAAATCAAGTGATACATCATGGGAAACTGTGTAAGAGTATATTGGTGTAACCAGAAGCCAGTTTGATGAGTGTCAGTAACCTCTAGCTAGTCTAATGACACTGACTGAGCTCATGTGCTTCTGATAATGTTGATATGGCCCCATCTTAGTACATACAGGGCACAGGGCTGCACAAAATTGAGGAAGCGACACTGGTTTGTGCAGAGTTCTCATCCCGCATAACCCACTTTGAATTATTTTTGTTTCACTTTCAGTTCTCCAAAATGAAAAATGTTACACATACTATAAAGGTGACCTGTAAAGCTTTTATTTTTTTTCTAAAATTTTGTTTACATACATCTTGTGTTATGTAATATATTTTGTTAAATCAGGGGCCGGGTGGGGGATGGGGGGCTGGCCCCCACTTTTTGGGACCGCAATGTTATAAGTCCTATCTTAGAGTTCAACCACCCCCTCAAATGTGCTCCGCAGCTCTTGTAGATTGTACTAATAATAATATTAAAGTTATCATATTGAAAACTGGCATCACTTGTCTCTCTTTCATTGTAGAATGTTACGACGTTATAGAGGTCTCCTTCATTCACGTTTTAGTTGATGTATCATTTTACATGACGTCATGATCTGTCAGATGAATGAGTAAGGGCCACTATAACATGTATAACGTCATTACATTCCCAAAACAATGGGAGGCAATCGATGACATTTTCGATAGTTGTGGCTCCCGTTTTCTGGTGATAAAATTTTTGACTGATCATATACTCGAAATAAGAAAGTAATCTAGAGAACTATTACCACACATAAGCAACTATAACTACAAAAGCCTTAATTTCTGACATTTTAGCAGAACATTGGAAAGCTTTGCAGTTCACCTTTAAAGCAACTTAATAGATGAACAGGTTACGCAAATTTAAAATAGGTTACCAGACAATTTTTGCAAAACCCTTTTTTGGGCTAAGCAAGAATACAAGAGATGCCGGGGTGTGCAGTGAGATTTTTGCACAACACTCTCATGTAAATCTTTGGAAGCTGCCTCTGGAATTTCACATGAAAACTTTTACGAGAATCCTACCATATTTTTTCATAATTCAGGACATGGTTCATGACTTTATCCTTGTAATTAGCACACTTTCACAAGTTTTCTGACAAACTCTACCAAATCGACAAAAAAAATAAAAATTGATACACTTTCACTTCGATCTCCCACAAAGATGGCTTTACACTTTCACTTCGATATCCCACAAAGATGGCTTTACACTTTCACTTCGATCTCCCACAAAGATGGCTTTACACTTTCACTTCGATCTTCCACAAAGATGGCTTTACACTTTCACTTCGATCTCCCACAAAGATGGCTTTACACTTTCACTTCTATCTCCCACAAAGATGGCTTCACACTTTCACTTTGATCTCCCACAAAGATGGCTTTACACTTTCACTTCGATCTCCCACAAAGATGGCTTTACACTTTCACTTCTATCTCCCACAAAGATGGCTTTACACTTTCACTTCGATCTCCCACAAAGATGGCTTTACACTTTCACTTCTATCTCCCACAAAGATGGCTTTACACTTTCACTTCTATCTCCCACAAAGATGGCTTTACACTTTCACTTCTATCTCCCACAAAGATGGCTTTACACTTTCACTCCGATCTCCCACAAAGATGGCTTTACATTTTCACTTCTATCTCCCACAAAGATGGCTTTACACTTTCACTCCGATCTCCCACAAAGATGGCTTTACACTTTCACTCCGATCTCCCACAAAGATGGCTTTACACTTTCACTTCTATCTCCCACAAAGATGGCTTTACACTTTCACTTCGATCTCCCACAAAGATGGCTTTACACTTTCACTTCGATCTCCCACAAAGATGGCTTTACACTTTCACTTCGATCTCCCACAAAGACGGCTTTACACTTCCACTTCGATCTCCCACAAATATGGCTTTACAATTGATACACTTTCACTTCGATCTCCCACAAAGATGGCTTTACACTTTCACTTCGATCTCCCACAAAGATGGCTTTACACTTTCACTTCTATCTCCCACAAAGATGGCTTCACACTTTAACTTTGATCTCCCACAAAGATGGCTTTACACTTTCACTTCGATCTCCCACAAAGATGGCTTTACACTTTCACTTCGATCTCCCACAAAGATGGCTTTACACTTTCACTTCGATCTCCCACAAAGATGGCTTTACACTTTCACTTCTATCTCCCACAAAGATGGCTTTACACTTTCACTTCTATCTCCCACAAAGATGGCTTTACACTTTCACTTCTATCTCCCACAAAGATGGCTTTACACTTTCACTCCGATCTCCCACAAAGATGGCTTTACACTTTCACTTCTATCTCCCACAAAGATGGCTTTACACTTTCACTTCTATCTCCCACAAAGATGGCTTTACACTTTCACTTCGATCTCCCACAAAGATGGCTTTACACTTTCACTTCGATCTCCCACAAAGATGGCTTTACACTTTCACTTCGATCTCCCACAAATATGGCTTTACACTTTCACTTCGATCTCCCACAAAGATGGCTTTACACTTTCACTTCGATCTCCCACAAATATGGCTTTGCACTTTCACTTCGATCTCCCACAAAGATGGCTTTACACTTTCACTTCTATCTCCCACAAAGATGGCTTTACACTTTCACTTCTATCTCCCACAAAGATGGCTTTACACTTTCACTCCGATCTCCCACAAAGATGGCTTTACACTTTCACTTCTATCTCCCACAAAGATGGCTTTACACTTTCACTTCGATCTCCCACAAAGATGGCTTTACACTTTCACTTCGATCTCCCACAAAGATGGCTTTACACTTTCACTTCGATCTCCCACAAAGATGGCTTTACACTTTCACTTCGATCTCCCACAAAGACGGCTTTACACTTCCACTTCGATCTCCCACAAATATGGCTTTACACACTTTCACTTCGATCTCCCACAAAGATGGCTTTACACTTTCACTTCGATCTCCCACAAAGATGGCTTTACACTTTCACTTCTATCTCCCACAAAGATGGCTTTACACTTTCACTTCGATCTCCCACAAAGATGGCTTTACACTTTCACTTCGATCTCCCACAAAGATGGCTTTACACTTTCACTTCGATCTCCCACAAAGATGGCTTTACACTTTCACTTCGATCTCCCACAAAGATGGCTTTACACTTTCACTTCTATCTCCCACAAAGATGGCTTTACACTTTCACTTCTATCTCCCACAAAGATGGCTTTACACTTTCACTTCTATCTCCCACAAAGATGGCTTTACACTTTCACTTCTATCTCCCACAAAGATGGCTTTACACTTTCACTTCGATCTCCCACAAATATGGCTTTACACTTTCACTTCGATCTCCCACAAAGATGGCTTTACACTTTCACTTCGATCTCCCACAAATATGGCTTTGCACTTTCACTTCGATCTCCCACAAAGATGGCTTTACACTTTCACTTCTATCTCCCACAAAGACGGCTTTACACTTTCACTTCGATCTCCCACAACGATGGCTTTACACTTTCACTTCGATCTCCCACAAAGATGGCTTTACACTTTCACTTCGATCTCCCACAAAGATGGCTTTACACTTTCACTTCGATCTCCCACAAAGATGGCTTTACACTTTCACTTTGATCTCCCACAAAGATGGCTTTACACTTTCACTTTGATCTCCCACAAAGATGGCTTTCCATAAAACAGAGACAGATCTGCTCATTAGAGAGGCATCACAACATCAAACGGAATGTTGGCGAGTGAGCACGAATGGTTATCAGTCTTTCTAACAGAGGCCCTAATTTTCACCATAATAGGCTAATCACGTTCTCCATTAGAAACAAGTATATCAATCATGTAATCAAATCTTCCCGACGACTCCGAGAAATGAACTAGTACCATTTCTGAAAATTTAGAGTGGGATTTGATGATTTTGACCCGAGTGTTTAGACGGAGTCGCTAATTCATGGCAAAATTCTATCTCGGAATATGGGTGTTTGTATTTATTGTCCAAAGGATGCTGTAGCTGAGATGATAAACATGAATAGTTCACCATGGGACATTTCTAGTTCTATAAATTAAAAAAAAAATGAATTGAGAATTCTTGTGTAGAAATCTGGGAGAACTTCAAGTCGGTCAGACTTTCAGATTTATAAGTGATTTTATATACAGATTTCTTCATGAGATTAGGTTGATGATTCAGTTGCAAGCCTGTTGATTCTGTTGGCGAATATACAATGGGAGACATTGGCTTTAAATGCTTCTTGAAAGTGTGTTACTACACGAGTTGGAAAGCTATAAATAAATGGGGACATGATAGATGATTTTGTTTGCATAATTTGAAGCAACAGCAACTCAGGTCGCATTTTGGTATAATGTTTTATTCCTGTTAACTGGCACAGTCTATGAAACCATATGTTACTAAACATAGCCTCTGAGCTCTCCATTGGGCATGTTGGGCATGCACAAATGGCTACGTGAAAAAGTGCATTTTCTCAGGGGCGTGTTTCATCAATATCTTGATCGTGCATTACATGTATTTCAGACCCAATGGGCTGGTGGCAGATGTCTACAACACTACAGCCAAGATGTCAACCTATTTACTGGCCTTTGTTGTCTGTGATTTCACATTTAAGGAAAATGTGACACAAGGTGGAGTGGAGGTAAGCTCACTTGAGATTGCTGCACCAGCAACATAACAGGCACAGGAATATTCCTACAATAAGCTGATTTCAATTTTTTTTTTATCAAGATTTTGAAAAATAAAAACTTGTCAGTTCTCTCTGAAATACCCAAAACAACCATATTTCCGACTTTTGAAGCAGATTTCACAATTCCCATGCCCGAACATAAAACCAGAGTTATGCCTACTAGAGTCACTCTGAAATCCATCTGGATGGTGGTATTTATTGAAGTTCATGTATTTTATCATAAATATTGAGCTTTTCGGTATCGAATGCTTTTTAGGATGATAAAAAGAGGGTTTTTTTTGCATAATTGGGTGATTGACTTTTTGAAAATAATTGAATAAGAAAGGTGCAACAGGATTTTGAATTATCAAATAAATTGTTATTCAAGTCTGGTTTGCGGTTACTATGGATACCATAGCTCACCTCTGATCATCCTGGCACCAGATGGCCCAGCAGGGCTTGTTTTTCCACAGGAATCTGGGAATCCGATTCCCGTCGGCACTCCCGCAAAATAATTTGCTGGAATCCAACAGATTCCCGTAAAATTTTGGCAATTTGTATAGAAATGATAGCATTGGATTTCCGTGGATTCCCATAGAACTGGGTTGCGAGAATCTATTTGGATCCTGTAAATTGTGACGAAAAACAAGGCCTGCCCAGTTATGCAATACATACATGGCTTGCGAAGACTTTTCAGCCTCTGATAGATGAGAGACCATTATTCAGTCACCCAGTCTCTAAATATATCCAAATTATTCCATCTTCGCAAGAGTTTTTGGAGGAATACTTTGTCTTCTTACGACAAAGCAATCAGCCAAATATCAAGTTGTGAGTGTTCTGAGAGATATCCTTCACTCGACATCGGTAAAAAGATGGAAAAGACCGAACGGAAGAGAATGCACATCTCTTTCTTACTGTCATTACAGTATCGTGTATGGGCCAGACCTGAAGCCATTGACCAAGCCGATTATGCTCTCAAAATTGGTGTGGAGATCTTGGATCACTACGAGGACTACTTCGGGATCCCGTTCCCTCTCCCAAAGCAAGGTGAGAAGACGTGCTCAATGTCCTGATAAAAGTATATAAAACAGGAGCCAAAATTGAAATGCATGTATTCACACAGACCCTGTACATCTACATGCTATTTCTTCCCTTGATAAAGTTTTCTATTAGGTCACAAAAAGTTTATTTATTGGTTCTCATCTAGCTGGCCGCATGAACTGCGGTTCGTCAATCAGGGCACATCCCTATGTCTTAACCCAGAATATAATTTTAATTGATGATAACTGGTATATTTTCAACCATAAGTTTCCAAAGTTATCATAAATCTAAGCATATTGGTTCTTTCTTGGAATAGTAGGAATATTTTATCCATATTATCATATTTACACTACTAGATAATAGTTGAAAAACCTGGTCCATTTTATAAACATAGGGGAGAAATAATGAGAACAACCTGCTTATGCAGAGGACAGCATTGTCCAAGGATCAAAGTGGAAAGAACCCATTGTATTACTATTCGCCAACTGCAACAGAAAAGCTTTCTTTTCGTTTATTTGGGTGCCCAAAGCTCACAATATTGTTTTAAAATTTCACTCAACATGCTCATATTAGAGCATCTTGCATGTTTACAATGAGTCGTTGCAAATCCATAGCATATTCAAGATAAACTTGTGTTGATGTTTAATCAATTTAGGTGAAAGATGACGTTGCAAGAGTTATTTGAGGGGAAATGACTCCTGGATCATGTCGTCACATCGATTGGGGCATGAAGCACCCGTTGATATAATTTCTGTACACAGGTACTGGTTTGATCGGTACAGTACAATATCTGAACATTTCTGATCAGAAAGGCCCCTGAGAATTACCAGTTGCTGTACATTTCTATTCAGTCACTAACTGATGGTTCTTCACAGGAACTGAGAAATACTGACCTAATTCAGAACCTGTACATTACTGATCAGTTCCCAGATATAATTTGTCGGTTCTTAACCCTATCTGACCTGGGCGATTTGCGGTGTTTTGCTATCGCAATGGCTAGAGGGCTGAAACTTACCACACAATATCTTTGGGTCAAGTTCTACAAGAATATGTAAAAAAAATCCAAGATGTCTGTCATCATGATGTCATTTTCAAAAAGAGCATTTTTGGATGATTTTTTGGTCAGAATTTTTCAATTTTTCATTTTTTCTCGGAAAAACTGCATTCATGATTAATTAGTAAATAATAATCTGATTTGAAATAAAATATGTTTTACCCACTTTTCCATGCAGAAAAGCAAAAAAAATGAAGAAATCTCACATAAACACCACTTTTCTGGTACCCCACATGGCCGGCATTTTGAATTTACCCATGAATGATCCTCTGCTCGGGTCATGCAAATAGGCTCAAAATGACTCTAATATCTAATATGATCTTCTACAAAGTCACGGAGTTTCAGCTCTCAATTGTAATATGTAGTTTCGGAGATAAAAGCAAAAAACCCAACATGACCCCCCTCGCTGCCGGCCAGATAGGGTTAACTGTGCTTAACTGCTCGATTAATGATTTGTCTGGTGTGGGCCTGATATTTCTCCTGAGTTCTACTTCACAACCATCCAGTGTTCGGGTCTTACTGAACAGTATTGATAGGTTGGACCTGCAAGGTACTGAACTATTCACTGGAATTGTAGCTTTCAAGTTCACATATAAATGATCAAATTGTAGAATGACCACATTATGATGCATTCCAGTATCACTGCTGGATATATGAACATACTTCAGAAAATGGATTTTTTTTATGTCACCCCACTTGTGTCATCAAAATAATGTATGTCACCATACATGTATCATCAAAGAATGTAGGTCACCATACTTGTGTCATGAAAACTTGTCATGAAAAGAATGTAGGTCATCATGTACATGTATCATCAAATGAATGTAGGTCACTATGTACATGTATCAAATGAATGTAGGTCACATACATGTATCATCAAATGAATTTAGGTCACCATGTACATGTATCATCGAATGAATGTAGGTCACCATACATGTATCATCAAATGAATGTAGGTCACCATACATGTATCATCAAAAGAATGTAGGTCATCATACATGTATCATCATGAGATTGCAGTTGTCACAATTGTATCATTTAAGAATGTAGGTCATTTTACATGTACCATCATAGAATGTAGGTAACCATAAGTGCGTGCACTTCCAAGAAAATGTAGGATATCCTGAATTTAAAGTCCTTGTATTTACCTCAACCACCATATGTGTTCCTCCCAAAGATTGTAGGTGACCATACTTGTACCTGGGAAAGGAAAAAAAAATCACCATAAATGTACCTCCTAAAGAATGTAGGTCATGTACCGTTAATATAATTCAAGAAATTGTACTGACTTGGCTATTCACATCTAACTATTTACAAAAGTACTATGTTCTCAAAAGAAAAAAAGAAATAAATAAAAATATAGCACCAGTCAGACTGTTTGTAACTTATTCATACAAATAGATAAAAATTGGAAAATATAAACTGAAATCGGGCATTTCCACCTGATTTTCTGGAGGAAAAAACCCGCAGACATATATTAGTGTTTTTTTGCAGATATGATAGCCATTCCAGACTTTGCCGCGGGTGCCATGGAAAACTGGGGTCTGATCGTATACCGGGAGACGGCCATGTTGTATGACCCCCAGGTGTCCGCAGAGAGTAACAAACAGCGCGTAGCACAAGTGGTCGCCCACGAACTGGCTCACCAGGTGATAAATCACTAGGGGAACTAATATAACAAACAAAATATCCTGCCCTTTCCTACCTCTTTCCAGAAAAAAAAAAATATATATATATTTTGGGCTATTAATTGCAGACATGATCGCCATTCCGGACTTTGCTCTTGGGGCAATGGAGAACTGGGGTCTCATAATATACCGGGAGACAGCCATGTTGTATGACCCCATGGTGTCGGCTGAGAGTGACAGGCAACGTGTGGTACAAGTGGTTGCCCATGAACTAGCCCATCAGGTGATATCCAAGCACCATTTCCCCGTAGTAGTCTTGTTTTGTAGCCCTCTCTACCCATGACCTCATGATTTGATCCCCCTCTCCCATCTCGAGCATGAGCCTCTTGTGACTTTACCCCTTACCTTTGACCTTCAATCATCTGCCTCGTAAACCTGCATGACCTTCTGGTGAACTTCACCCCTTTCTACCCATGACCACCTTGTGACTTGTATTACCACCTTGTAAACCCCTTTCTCCTTGGATGTTTCCCAATTCTAGTTTTAGAAGACCCTCTATGAGTTCTGTTAATATTTTGTGTTAACATGTATTTAAACTGTCAAAGCACTTGCTACAGGTTACCATGGAACCTTTTCCTGAGAATATATTACAGCCCTCTTATACTTGACCTCCCTGGAGTTATAACCCTCTCTCACACATGACCTCCTGGTGACTTAACAATCCTCTCCTAGCCATGATCGCATTTTGACTTATAATCTCCCATTCCTCTTGACCCTGTGACTTTAACCTAACTTACCCATGACCTCCTTGTGACTTCAGGTATTCATAGAAGTCATTTTGTTTAGGACCGTTAATGGTCAAATTGAGTTTTCGCCCAGCAAATTGAGTATTTAGCGTGCTTGTAGGGGTGCAAATTGAGTTTAATAATATTTTTAGGACCAGTTGCATTATATACCACATACATCTATAATTTAATCATGACTGTTATTTCATACAACTTCGTTCACCTGATCAATGTTTCCTGTTGGCTTTTTATGTTTCTATGGAATGCTGTTGGGCGAAGGCCATGGACTGATCAACAGGGCAATTGACAATAGTCAGAAGTTGTGGAAAATAACTTTGAAATCAAGTTTTCTAGACCTAACTCAAATTTGTAACATTACGATATACAGATAAAGTGCCGTAAATTAATCAATTTATGGAGAAAAACCAGTGCCAGACAATGTTATACCATGAATCTGTACCCCAGTCGGGTGGGTCATTGACAATGACAGCTGATGGAACACCTCATCTATTGTTCTCTGTAACTAAACGAATTTATGGATAACAACTATAAAGATGTTGATTAGCTGGTTACTAACAGCCGTTTCCAACCAATTGCTCTCTGCTCTTGTTTAGCGAGAGTTGTCCGAGAGAATTTATTTAGATCAGCCTACAATAGCTCAATGAGCAACTTGCCCTAACCTGTTAAAAAAATTACAACTTTATTCAAAGATCTGAAAAAATCAAGAAAAATTCTAAACTATCGAGGCAGAACAATTTATTCAATAAAGGAATCAACTCATAAAAAATGAAAATGAAATACAGTGAAACCTGGATACACCGACCTTGCACGGGACCGAAGAAATATGTCGGTTTTGACAGTGTGTCGGTTTTCTCAGGGTTGATGATTTTGGCGTCTGGCTGAGAGACGACAACAACAACAACAACGCTGAAGGAAGGAAGTAGGCTAATACGAGGACTGTGCTACAATACACACAAAATAAATAAATTATATGCAATACTATAAATGATGTTGATCGTTTATATTTACAATGCACATTTATGATGAAAATATATACAAGATGTTATGAAGGAAAGTGTGTAAGATGACGCAACTGCGGTACAATGTAGGTCACGTAAGGTGTCGGGTCTATAGCACTCAAGTCAGCACAATGCGAAATATATAAATACGCCAATATAATGAACTTAAATATTTGAATACATGTAATAATTGTCAGTTGTAGCACTTTAAAATTTAGTGAAAAACCTATCGAGCGTGGATTGCTGTTTCCTGCTCTGCAGTAGGACAGACAATAGTGAGTTAACGGAAGAAAGACAAAGACAAACAAACACCTCGTGTAATTGACTGCTACATGTTTAGGCGTGCTGAATGTTCTAAGCGGATTATAGCCGAGTCGACGGCCGACCGACCTCCTGGTGTGTGAGTTGGCAGTCGGTCGGATAGCATGCAGCGTCGGTGTTTTCAGGGCCAATTAACATTGTTTATATAGGTTTGCATTTAAAAACACGGTCGGTTCCGATGGGGACAGGTTCCGGTGTATTCAAGGTCTTGGTATAGGCAATTAACATTGGAGAAAAAGTGGACTGGAGAGTTTGGTCGGTGTTGACAAGGTTCCGGTGTTTCCAGTGGTCGGAGTTCTCAGGTTTCACTGTATTTAGATCGTCAAATGACAATGCGCTGCAGTGTTGTCTACACGTGTTGTTGTTGTTGTTGTTGTTGATCGATGCGTGTGAACTTTCATTTTCAAACAAATTCTCAATCCAGACCATTCACTTCCAGTTGTTAAGTTTTGAGTTGTCAGTAATAAACTTCAAGCAGTCAGTTTTAAGTATTAAGTCCCTCGTATCGACTGATACATCACCCGTCATTCAAAACGTAGATTTCCTTGATGGTGAATTAAAGCATCGGCTGTATCTCGCCAACTGGTATTGATTTCTTTTCTCGTAAGTCTTGCGAAAAAGTCTTTCGGGAACCCTTCGTAACCTCGCAACTAAGCAATTTCGAAGGGCACCCGAGCTAGATATTACAGTCATGCGCATAAAATGGCGGGTGGTTTAGCGCCGTGTCGAGCTGCGGTTTTCTCCGCCAACACGTGTAAATAAATATTGAACAGTAAGTTACGCAATTCATATTCAGTTTTAATTAGCTCAAATTGAGTTTTTCGTCTCGGTTGAAATTCAGTTTCTCTAAATTATTGGTCACAACTGGTCGCAAATTCAGTTTTTTCCCCCACAAATTGAGCTTCTCAATTTTTTTTTAGGACCGATAACCGGCCCTAAAAGGCGACTTCTATGAATCCCTGGACTTATAAGCTTCCATTCCTCGACCTTGTGAATTAACGCCTCTTATCCATGATCTTCGTGTGATATTATCTCCTCTTACAGAAGACCTCTTTGTAACTTTAACCCCTCTTACCCTGACCTCCTGGTGGCTATAACCACATTGTGATTTATAATTTCCTCTTACTCTTGACCTTGTGACTTAACCTCTCTTACCCATGACCACATCGTGAGTTATAACCCCATCTTACCCTTGACCTAGTGACTTAACCCCTCCTTGACCTTGTGACTTAACCCGTCTTTCCCTCCTTGTGACTTATCTTCCCTTACCCTTGTCCTTGTGACTTATAATCTCTTACCCTTGACCGTGTGAGTTAACCCCTCTTACCCATGACCTCCTTGTCACTTATAATCTCCCCTTTCCCTTCACCTTGTGACTTAACCCCTCCTTGACCTTGTGACTTAACCACTCTTACCGATGACCTTCTTGTGACTTATAATGCCCTCTTACCCTTGACATTGTGACTTAACCCCTCTTACCCTTGACCTTGTGACTTAACCCCTCCTTGACCTTGTGACTTAACCACTCTTACCTATGACCTCCTTGTGACTTATAATCTCCCCTTACCCTTGACCTTGTGACTCAACCACTCTTACCTATGACCTCCTTGTGGCTTATAATGCCCTCTTACCCTTGACATTGTGACTTAACCCCTCTTACCCTTGACCTTGTGACTTAACCCCTCCTTGACCTTGTGACTTAACCACTCTTACCTATGACCTCCTTGTGACTTATAATCTCCCCTTACCCTTGACCTTGTGACTCAACCACTCTTACCTATGACCTCCTTGTGGCTTATAATGCCCTCTTACCCTTGACATTGTGACTTAATCCCTCTTGCCCTTCACATTGTGACTTAACCCCTCTTACCCTTGACCGTGTGACTTAACCCCTCCTTGACCTTGTGACTTAACCACTCTTACCTATGACCTCCTTGTGACTTATAATGCCCTCTTACCCTTGACATTGTGACTTAACCCCTCTTACCCTTGACCGTGTGACTTAACCCCTCCTTGACCTTGTGACTTAACCACTCTTACCTATGACCTCCTTCCACTCTTACCTATGACCTCCTTGTGGCTTATAATGCCCTCTTACCCTTGACATTGTGACTTAACCCCTCTTACCCTTGACCTTGTGACTTAAACCCTCCTTGACCTTGTGACTTAACCACTCTTACCTATGACCTCCTTGCGACTTATAATCTCCCCTTACCCTTGACCTTGTGACTTAACCCCTCCTTGACTTTGTGAATTAACCACTCTTACGTATGACCTCCTTGTGAATTATAATCTCCCCTTACCCTTGACCTTGTGACTAAACCCCTCCTTGACCTTGTGACTTAACCACTATTACGTATGACATTCTTGTGACTTATAATCTCCCCTGCCCTTGACCTTGTGACTTAACCCCTCCTTGACCTTGTGACTTAACCCCTCTTACCCATGACCTCCTTGTGACTTATAATCTCCTCTTACCCTTGACCTTGTGACTCAACCCCTCCTTGACCTTGTGACTTCACCCCTCTTACCCATGACCACATTGTAAGTTATAATTCCATTTTACCCTGACCTTGTGACTTATAATACCCTATCACTCATGACCTTGTGACTAAATCCCTTCTCATTCAATCACTCCTTCTGAATTATAGCCCCTCTCACCCATGATCTCTCTGTGAGTTATACACCCCCCTCCCCCCACCTTAGTGATCACAGGATTGGCACTTCTATTTGAATCTACTTGTGAATGTTGTGGAAACAGTAGGCCACGTGGCAATGTTGTGCTTCAGGGCACTGATCATTAATCACTGAAATGGATGCCCATGGCAGCCTCTACTTTAGCCAAGTTGACATGGCTTCGTTCGTTCCTACACTTAGCCATGAGTCCTTTTCATGAACTTACATGTACACTCCGGGATCACACGTACAGCTGCATGGGTCATTCCACTCTATCCGGCAATAAAACAAGCCATCCCAACTCTCTGTCTATTGGTTTTATCGAGTTCGGCAAAGAGTTTGATTGCCGTGAAGAGCTTATCCGTCTGCAATCAGTCTTTAAACATCAACGGTCCTCGTCTTTACCGCCATGATCTTCGTACGGGTCACATGATACACACGATACGTTGCTGATCATGTGACACGTACAAATATAATGAAGGAGAAATTCAACCAGCCGTTGATGTTCGAAGACTGATTGCAGACGGATCAGCTCTTCACGGCAATCAAACTCTTTGCTGAACTCGATAAAATCAATAGACAGAGAGTTGGGATGGGTTATTTTATTGCCGGATAGAACCGAATGACCCATGCAGCTGTGTGATCCCGGGGTTCATACTTTATGTAAGAATCACGAGACAATGCATACAATACATTGTTGTAGCCAAGTCTGGGGATACAATAGCCATGTCTGGGGACAACAATGTGTCTAGACATGTGCCTTTTCAACGACACAAAGACCCAGACATGTAAGTTCATGAAGAGGACTCGTGGCAGCCTCTACTTTCACTGTACAAAGATAGGCTTTGATTGGTCCATTCAATGCATGGAAACAATAGCTCCAAGATATGCACACTGCAATATGTATTAATACTGATGATGCAACAATATATACAGAACTGGAAGAAGTCCCACATTATTTTTCATTGGCATAGCTTCGATTTTAATTTTTTCGTTTAAGCTATCAAGTATTAAAAGTTTATCCATATATAATAGTGAGGTAGCTTGCCAAGTTTCAGCTCCCTAGCCTCGAAGATTATGGAAATAACGAAGTACTGGGAAGCTAACTTCTTTCAACAGCAATGTTTTGCCTCAGATGCCCTTGCTTTTGGCATGTTTGGAAGCCCAAGGACTTCACAAGGCCAAGAATTATAACCACTTTCTGATATTGTTCTGTATGCTTCAAGTGATGGATGTGCCAAGTTTGGTGGTTTGGTTCAGCCAGTACAATAGTTTGTTAAAGATGAAATGCAAAGGTATTTAAATTCTCCATTTTACATTTAATGTAGGTTGAATAATGATAGAAATACCAGAATATCTACTTCACTTTGATTACTTTGAATTACATGTATCTTGTCTGCTAGAATCTTTTCAAAAGTTAGTACCCCTAGCACAGCTGAATTCAGATTGCAAAACATCATCGCTTATCTTTCCTTGACTGTGACGTCATATCAGACCAGCCGCCCGGATACTGAACGTTACAAGTATTGACTCCCAGCCAGATGGTCTGATGTGACGTCACAAACCAATGTCAAACAAGGGCAGATAAGCGATGCGGATTTCGTTTCTGAAATCGGCCAGGCTTGAGATATCAACTCTGAAGAACTTTTCAAAAGCTATCGGGAGACACCAAACTTCAAATAAAACCAAACGAAGTATATGGGCTGATATTTCCATCATTAACTAGCCCACGAAGAATATAAATAGAAAAATATGAAAACCTTTGCATTTCACCTTTAAGTCACTTCACTGAACAATATTGTGCGGTGCATCGGGAGATGGGTTTGTGTCTGATAACGCATGGATTGCCCCATTCTCCCAATGTCAGAGTTTGTATCCTCCTAAAAGTTGGTGTAACACCCTCTGAGTGCACTGTGCTGAAAAATGCGATGCGCATGCGCATTCGGTCTGTATCGATTTTGATTGACACAGGGAGCATTAATCTGTATACGAGACAGATGGGAAATGCATCCAGAATATCCCAACAAGTTTTACGCTAAATTAGTACATAAGAACACACAATACTATGTTTTGTGTATCTGTGATTTGCTGAGCCCACTGTGCTACATTTACAAAGGACATGATGCTGCTTAGCCGAGAGCCATGCGCACCAAATCTGTGTGCTGCGTTTTCAACCCCAGTGCAATCAGACGGTAGAACTGACAAAAGGAGGTATACAATCTGACATGTCTGATGCCATTAGAATAGGATTGCCCCTGATGAGTCTATAAATTTTTGAAGTCCAGGTTGAATGTATCAATAATTTAAGTTCATATTGAATGAGGCTTATTGTTTGTAGTCAAGGTTGGATATAAGTCTACAATTCGAAGTCCATGTTGAATGAGTCTATCATTTCAATAATGAATTATGTATATAAATCTTAAGGAAATCCGCACTGATTATGATTGGCCTAGCAGTTTAGCCAGCTCTGCACTTCATACCTATAGCTCTTGTCACACAACACTGCCCATGAGTGAATTCTATTCTTGCACAATACTGTTAATACCTTATTATTCGAGCTCGACCAACTTTCGCTGTCCCAGTAAAATGTTCACTGCAAAAGACAGTTGGAATATATCTTGTACTTCGCCATTAGCGAGTCCATAATTTACATTTCCAGTCTGAATTATAGCCTGTCATTTGATAATTAAATTTAAAGTCTTGTCAAGTTAATATTTGGAAATAAAAGGCACTCTATGTAATATGATTTTCAAGTTTAAGAGTTCTGTAATTGTCCCCCGAGGCCCCAAGGGCTAAATGGGGACTATGGTATTGGGGTCCGTCTATCCATGCATCTGTCGTGCCGTGCATCTATCGTCCTTGCATCTGTCCGACTTCGTTTCCGGACAATAGCTTATGAAAAACTGAACTGATTCTTTTCAAATTTGGTATGTGGGTACCTCGCCTCAAGATCTTGCTTGGGATTGTTTTTCACACGGATCTGCGTATAGGTGGTGCCACCTGGGGACCAAGTTAAAATTTTGTTTCCGGACAATAACTTTCGAAAACCTAAACAGATTCTTTCCAAATTTGGTACATGTATGTGGATATCTTGCCTCAATATCTCGCTTGGGATTGTTTTTCATGCTGATCTACCTATAGGTGAAGCCCCCCTGTTGGCCAAGTTAAAATTTCATTTTTGGACAATAACACCTGGCCGGATTAGGACAAATTTGGTAATTGTGGGTACATTGCTGCTGGATGTCACTTGAGATTGTCTCCATGTCAGGTACTGAACATTACGGTTCCAAAACAAATCAATTGTTTCAACGTCGGGGGACTTCAACCTATCAGGTTTTCTTTTGAATTATTAATGAGTTTATTGTTTTTATTGCATGTACATGTCTAACAATGCTATAATTCATGATCTAACCATTCTACATTGCATAATTTGAATTTCAGGTCCTTGTAATAACAAAATTATAGTATAATTATTATTATAATTCTATAATTTGAATATAAGATTTTGTGGTTCTAATTTGAATTTCATATTGTAAGCATCCTATAATTTGAATTTTAAGTCAAACATATCCATAATTTGAATTTTGGGTTCTATCAAGTTCATAATTTGAATTTTTAACTTGCTTTTCAGTGGTTTGGTAACCTGGTGACCCCTCAATGGTGGGATGACCTCTGGCTTAACGAGGGTTTCGCCAGCTATGTGGAGTACCTGGGCATGGATTTTGTTCACCCGGAGTGGAAAATGGTACAGTCTTGGTCGAGTTAACCAAACAAGTGTTTTAAGACTAGAATATTTCCCATGTTTATCTATGATTGGCCAGTTGTTCCAATTGTCTTAATGAGTCAATGGAAATACTGGATTTTATTTTGAAAATTGAATTAACCCATCCAAGAGCTCATTACGTTGGTTTTAACACTTTAGTCCGCTGAAACAGTGGACCAATGAAAGCCAAGGAAAAAACACTGTGGGACAGCTGGTATATCATATTGTGACTGGTATGTCTGATCCATAATACCAGAATTGTTCATCCTGATTGGTCAAAACTCAGTCACACGATTTTCTGTAATTCCTGATATGAAATGTATAACACAAGAAATATTACATGTTCTGCAATTGCCAACTGTCTTGAGGCCAGGTCTCTCAATCGCGAGGTAGTAGCACACGGTCTCAAGGCAATAGCGCATAGACTCGAGGCAATAGCACATGAACTTGAGGTGATAGCGAATGGTCTCGAGGCAATAGCGCATGCTCTCGAGGTGATAGCGCAGTCTTGAGGTGATAGCACATGGTCTCAAGGTGATAGTGAATAGTCTTGCGGCAATAGCGCATGGTCTCAAGGTGATAGCACATGGCCTTGAGGTGATAGCACATGGTCTCTAGGTGATAGTGCACCATCTCGAGGCAATAGCGCATGGTGTCGAGGCAATACTTGTCAGCCTCGAGGCAATAGCATACCAGCAAGAGGCAATAGCACACCAGCAAGAGGCAATAGCTCATGATCTCGAGGTGACAGCGCATAGTCTCAAGGCAATAACGCATATTCTTGAGCATAGTCATCTGCCATCCATGTATGGCTACTCAACATTTCTAGGGACAGAGTTCGCTCTTCAAAATTCGACAGTTGAAGAAAGAATTTTAGCAACTTCAGATGGAAGATCTAAGATTTTTGTGCCCCTTCTTTTCTTAAAATTTTCAAATTTTGCAAGGAGAAACTTGATAATCTATCAACTGTTTTTATGACCAAAGATGAAGATCTGTCCAGAAACATCAAATTATATGGTGCCACATATTTATAGATTTTTATGTCACTGTCATATAGTTGCTGCTATTATTCAACTAACATAGCTCTCAACAGACAATATTCAACACCGCAGTCATTGAATTTCGCCTTTCTTGAGTGAAATGTGAAAGGCAAATTTTCTTCCATTCACATGGAATTACCTTTAAATTAACCTGTCTCAACCCATCAAGTCTGTAATCCATATCAACTCTTATCAACTGTGTTTGTAATTCAGGAAATCTCCTTTTATTTGGACAGTTTGAACAGTTCATTACGAGGCACCTACAGGGAGTGTTCAACTTTGATGGCTTGAAGAACTCCCATCCCATCTACGTCCCGGTGAACCATCCCGCTGAAATTAATGAGATCTTTGACAGCATTTCTTATCAGAAGGTAAATAATTCGATTAGTATGACACGCTTCATGGATGTGTGTGTACCTCGCCCCAAGATCTCGCTTGGGATTGTTTTTCACACTGATCCGCCTGTAGGTCTGAACGGATTCTTTTCAAATTTGGTGTGTGTGTACCTCGCCCCAAGATCTCGCTTGGGATTGTTTTTCGCACCGATCCGCCTGTAGGTGGCGCCACCTAGGGGTAAAGTTAAAATTTCGTTTCCGGACAATAACTTTAGAAAAACTGAACGGATTCTTTTAAAATTTGGTGTGTGGGTACCTCGCCTAGAGATCTCACTTGGGATTGTTTTTCGTGCCGCCACCTGGGGGCAAAGTTAAAATTTTGTTTCCGGACAATAACTTTAGAAAAACTGAATATATTCTTTTCAAATTTGGTATGTGGGTACCTCACCTCAAGATCTCGCTTGGGATTGTTTTTCATGCCAATCTGCCTATAGGTGGCGCCACCTGGGGGCCAAGTTAAAATTTTATTTCCGGGCAATAACTTTTGAAAAACTGAACGGATTCTTTTCAAATTTGGTGTGTGTGTACCTCGCCCCAAGATCTCGCTTGGGATTGTTTTTCACACCGATCCGCCTGTAGGTGGCGCCACCTAGGGGCAAAGTTAAAATTTCGTTTCCGGATAAAAACTTTAGAAAAACTGAATGGATTCTTTTCAAATTTGGTGTGTGGGTACCTCGCCTAGAGATCTCACTTGGGATTGTTTTTCGTGCCGATCCGCCTATAGGTCCGTCTGTGCGTCCGTCCGACTTTGTTTCCGGACAATAACTTCTGAAAAACTGAACGGATTCTTTTCAAATTTAGGTTGTGGGTGCCCCGCCTCAAGATCTCGCTTGGGATTGTTTTTCGCGCCGATCCGCCTATAGGTGACGCCACCTGGGAGCAAAGTTAAAATTTTGTTTCCGGACAATAACTTTTGAAAAACTGAACGGATTCTTTTCAAATTTGGTGTGTGTGTACCTCGCCCCAAGATCTCGCTTGGGATTGTTTTTCGCACCGATCATCCTGTAGGTGGCGCCACCTAGGAGTAAAGTTAAAATTTCGTTTCCGGACAATAACTTTAGAAAAACTGAACGGATTCTTTTAAAATTTGGTGTGTGGGTACCTCGCCTAGAGATCTCACTTGGGATTGTTTTTCGTGCCGATCCACCTATAGGTGGCGCCACCTGGGGGCAAAGTTAAAATTTTGTTTCCGGACAATAACTTTAGAAAAACTGAATTTATTCTTTTCAAATTTGGTATGTGGGTACCTCACCTCAAGATCTCGCTTGGGATTCTTTTTCATGCCAATCTGCCTATAGGTGGCGCCACCTGGGGGCCAAGTTAAAATTTCATTTCTGGGCAATAACTTTTTGAAAAACTCAGTCTGAGTGAGGCTACCTGAACATCAAAATTGCTTGGTATTCCAGAAATTCCTGATTTCTAAAGAAACTTGTCGTTTAAAAGTAACTCAATATGGGACCAACCACAGGCAAAATAGCACTACATGAGAATCGTATATGCAGGTCACATTTCTGATACATGCACATTTCCCCAGCATCAGTCACATATGTGACCCAGGCGCATTTCTCTAGCACCAGTCACATATCTGACACATGTACATTTCCCCAGCATCAGTCACATATTTGACACATGCACATTTCCCTATCATAAGTCACATATTTGACCCATGCACATTTCCCCAGCACCAGTCACATATTTGACACATGCACATTTCCCTAGCATAAGTCACATATTTGACACATGCATATTTCCCCAGCATCAGTCACATATTTGACCCATGCACATTTCCCTAGCATATTAAGTCACATAGTTGACACATGCACATTTCGCTAGCACCAGTCAAATATGTGAAACATGCACATTTTCTTAGCATCAGTCAGTTATTTGACACATGCACATTTCCCTAGCACCAGTCACATATGTGACACATGCACATTTCCCTAGCACCAGCGAGATATTTGACACATGCACATTTCCCTAGCACCAGTCACATATGTGACACATGCACATTTCCCTAGCACCAGTCAGATATTTGACACATGCACATTTCCCTAGCACCAGTCACATATGTGACACATGCACATTTCCCTAGCATCAGTCAAATATGTGAAACATGCACATTTTCTTAGCATCAGTCAGTTATTTGACACATGCACATTTCCCTAGCACCAGTCACATATGTGACACATGCACATTTCCCTAGCACCAGTGAGATATTTGACACATGCACATTTCCCTAGCACCAGTCACATATGTGACACATGCACATTTCCCTAGCACCAGTCAGATATTTGACACATGCACATTTCCCTAGCACCAGTCACATATGTGACACATGCACATTTCCCTAGCATCAGTCAGATATTTGACACATGCACATTTCCCTAGCATCAGTCATGTATGTGAGGGTCAGGGTCGAATAAATAATGTGAGCCAAATGAAGTAAGTCGCATACTATCAGTTATGATGTTTGTTTGAGGGGGCATACGAACTATTTACATGGTCAGTGTGGGGAATTGTTATCGGTCGAGTCGTCAGGCGAGACCGATAAGAATTCCCCACACTGACCATGTAAATAGTTCGTATGCCCCCTCAAACAAACATCATAACGATTTTATTATGCCGAAGAGCCTTTGTTTAAGCCGAAAAAGCCACAACAACAACGATTAAATGCGGTTTGTTTTCGTAAGACAATTTCAACTGATTCACATTTCCTGACCTAATACGAAACAGGTTCTCTGAGTCGCGAATGCCCACAATGTCTTTGGGTTGAATACAAACGCTGAGGCGCAACGTCACAAAGCCATTGGTACGACGTAGCTCTTCGTTTTCTTACGTGTCGGCTTTGTGACGTTGCCTTGAAGGACAGGCTATGTCAATTCCACGTTCCACTATGGTAACGTTAACACGTGATTATTCGTATGTGGTGTGTAGCTGACCTAATACGAACTATTTATGGGATGGCAATTGACCAATCGGCTATCAAACAAACTACTCTGAGGCGTAATAAAACATGTACAAAGTTGTGCACCAAACCACCTACGAAACACAACTGTACTATAATTGATTTAATTAGGTCTCATGTGTGAACCATTTACTTCACATACTGGACACATATGTTGTGAGTCGGTAATAATCATATGTGGCTATTCAGGCCAATTCGAAATAGAAGTGATTCATAAAGTAAGTAACTAATTGATGGCACCAGTTGTAATTGCAAACTTGTGTAGATGTTTCCCATTTGATTTGGTTCTCATTATTTAAGTTTTTCTGTGTATGGCTAATTCAGACTCTAACGTATGTGGATGCTAGAAAAATGTTCATGTGTCACATAATTATATGAGTCACACATAGTGCTATTTCGCCTGTATATATATTGTGATATATTATTTCTGAGCTTTCAACTTAAATCGAATTTAGAAGTGGCTATATTGCAAATATTTGTCCATTATGCTATGTTTCATGGACTTTATCATTTCATTTTTATGACAGCACACATGTTTGTAATTGGTGTGGCTTGACATATTGCTGAATTGACAATGAATGTAACTCTTGTCTCTTCTTGGTGAACTGTATGTTATGTCTGTTGTTGCTGTGACCTTCCACTCTGACTGAGTGGTGGCGATCAACATCAAATATCAGTGTAACATATGCGCCGAGAGTGGGAAAACAGCTGGCAGTATTCTCAATCAATCAGTATTCAAAAGTGTTACATTGGGTTATTAAACAGGCTCATCATCATTTGCATTTAATTGCTTAACCCTTTCTGGCCTGGGCTATTTGGGACCTGTCAAACTCTACCAGAAAATGTAAAAAAATCCAAGATGGCCAATCTGATGACGTCACAGTGACATTTTCAAAAACGGCTTTTTTTGGTTGATTTTTCGGTCAGATTTCCAGTTTTTTTATTTATTCAATTTCTCCGCAAAAACTGCATGATAAATTAGTAAATATTAATGTGATGTGAAATAAAATAGTTTTTGCCCACTTTTCATTGCGGAAAAGCAGAAATTTTGAAGAAATATGGCAAAAATATCACTTTTCTGGCACCCACGTGGCCACCATCTTGAATTTACCCATGATCCTCTGTTCGGGGGGTTATGCAAATAGGCTCAAAATGACCCCAATATGATAAACTATAAAGTCACAGAGTTTCAGCTCTCCATTTTTTGTTGTTCCAGAGATAGTGCAGAAAGTTTGGTTGGGGGGGGGGGGGGCCCACCCCAGGCCAGGTAGAGTTAAATCGTCTATGTTGATCGACTTCATTCATTTCAATATACATGTATTCTCTCATTTTTGTAGGGAGCTTCAATCATCCGTATGTTACAACATTTCTTAACTGAACCTGTGTTCAAGTCTGGATTAACGGTAAAGTATATATCAGTATTTCCAACCCGCCCCCTTCCCACCACCTCGTTTTCAACTAGAATGAATACCTACACACCTCATATTAAGTACAAAAACCTCATGCCTCAAACTCACACATTCATTTTATCTGAGCAGCAGGAGTTTTGTACCATGTAAAATTTGAAAAAAGGCGTGTCATAACAAATACAATTATGGTAAACAGTAAGTTTAAATCGCCTTTCCCTACAATATTCCTTAGCTTTCGGTCGAGATGAGCACATACTTATCGTATTATTCATACCAAAGTCGAATAATCAATACATGTTGGTTTGAGGATATTTTCAGTTTCCTGACCATGTGTTTCTGCGGACAATGCACCTCGGAATCTCCGTCTGAAAAGACATTGAGAAATAGAAAAAAAAGTTTTATATAATGCTTCACGTCCGATTTTACAAGGTTGTCACCGATCTGTAATCTACTGTGTTCTATATGACGGAAATTCTGCGCAAAAATATTATCCTAAGCGCCGTGTCATTCCTCTCCAAATTCGAAGTCTACGAGTTTTAGTTCATTCTCAGAAACATCCTGCACAGTTCTGTTTAATCAGTATAGACTCCAATTCATTTAGCATTAGCTATCCTGTATTGCATCTATGTACCACACTGTGATATGCTCACACGTATCAATATTCATGTTTCTTTGGTGTTTTGTTTCAGGAATATTTGAAATCACGGGCATATGACTCAGCATTTCACGATGACCTCTGGAAAGCTCTCTCTGAGGTATGACCATTAATAGTCGTGGAGAGAATCGGAATGCTGGAGGTATAGATATGTGTGTTACTTTGGTGTAGCTTAGCAGAATGTAGACAGATAAGCAAGACTTACCTAGAGGTCTACTGGTGTAGTGAGAACAGGTTTTCGCACTGTCTCTCATAATGGGCTATTAACTAGTGTAGTTGTAGCTTAATGCAGGAGAGACCATAGTTCTCTATTTAGAGTAAAGAATAAACTAGATTTTTGACCAGACCAACATAGAGGCATCAGTGGCTTGACAGGTTTTTATATGCCTGCCCAAAATCGAACATTGTTCTGTCTGTGTCTGAGACAGTTTTCTATATACATTTCCAGATTTTTGTGAGTGGATCCCCTAGGCATGCTAGGGGGGGGGACTCAATCTAGGTAAACCAAGATGGTAAATCAGGAGAAGACCATCTAGACGTAACGCTATAAAAACTTTGTGCGAAATGTTCGCCGATATTCTACGAGATCCCACAATAAGCCAATCACGGCCATTTCTACCTTTTTTCTTAACAATGATTGACGTTTACTTCACGGAGATTAATTAACATCTTTGCACGGCACAATCTTTTGATATTTTTTACCCCTGACAAAGCCAGACTTTTCGGCGAGAGTACTTACATGTAACTTTTTGATCTTTATGGTTTTCCATGCACCCTGTCTGGAAATGATGCCATACTTGGATACTGTTTCAGGATAATGTTTATATATTAGACCACGAAGCTACCGTGTGTAATTACTGTGGGCGTGATTTTTGAGATTGTTTCAACAAGCTATCTAGCTAATTGACTAACAATAGTAGTTTCAGATTCGCACAGGATTGATAGGGCTGAATTCAGATATAATATTCTGTGATATTATATAAGAGTTTACTGAGATTCGGGGCTGACTATGTGTCCCGTACCTGAATCGAGGTCAAGATCAAAGGTCACTATAAAGGCCTAAAAATGATAAAACCATTGAACCGTTCATGTACGGTCTATATCTGTTAGAATCAGGGTGAAGAAGATGTGTTGCGTACCAGAATTGAGGTTAGAGGTCAAAGGTCAAGATCACTTTGAGAAACTGGCACTTAATAATTATTAGACCATTAGTTTTGCATGGCCATGCATGGGCACACCAGTTCTCCACAGATCATCAAACTTAAGCAATGTTGAGTCTGGTCAATACTTGGATGGGTGACCGGGTGCTGTACTGACTGGTCTGATCAGTGTCCAGTCTAATATCCTGGCAAATATGTAGACAGTGTCGTGATATGAATAAAATATTGTTCAAAATGACATTAAATCCTACTCTCTCACTGCATAATTTGCAGGGCTGACTTTTGATCAGATTCTCACGAGTCAACCATTCTGACCCATCTAATCTCTCTAATAATTCAACACCCGCCCCCCCCCCAACTCCACTCCCCCCCCCCGATAAAAATTCAATCACCCCAATTTTGAGGACAAAATTCAGTTGTGTTTCATTGAAATAACGAAGAAATAAATATGATGGATTATTTAAATGATATTGAACCATTGTGTCAATATTAGAGGGATTTCCATACTGGAATTCTTGGGAATCAAAAGTTTAACTTATTACTTTTACACAAGCTTTAGAGAGCTTCTTGAAATTAGGGCATACTAGGAACTGGCAGAAGGCACTCCAAACGGTGTAGCATGGTGTGCCGAGTTGGAACTCCTAGGAACTCCCTGGCATCCGTTTTCGAACTCAACAAAGAAAGGATGGCATACTATTGCCCAGAGGGAATGGCAGGGAATGACCATTCCAATTGGAACCCCTGGATGCTGATCAGAACACTACACTGGCCATAGTGTATCCCATTTGGATAACCAGCATATGCCATTCCTCTCAAGGAACTCATGCCCTAATTTCAAGAAGATTTCATTTTTTGGGAAATTGGCATGAATCAGATTCGAATTTCATTTTTGGGGAAATTGGCGTGAATCAGATTCCCTGTTCGGTTGTGAGCCATGACGTTACTGGCTCGAAATTGTTCACCTAATCATGTTGATGTTGTTTTGTCCCAGGCGACGTCGGGCACAGTGCCTGTGAAAGAAATCATGGACACATGGACCAATCAGATGAATTACCCTGTCGTGAAGGTGAACCGCACCGCCAACTATGAGATCACGATCAGCCAGTCTAGATTTGTGATGGACCCAGATGCACCAGAGAATGACAAATATCCGTCAATATATGGGTAATGTGGTCCTTGTCTGTCCATAATTTGCATACTGATTTCTTAAACCTCCCAAGCTAATCCTTCTGATATTTGATCAGAATTCTGTTGTATTTTGCTCTGATCTTTGTTGATAAAAAATTATTTTTATCAGAAAATACTGACAATTTGCGCTAGCTTGGTAAAATGGCTTATTTATCCTCGAGCCAATGGTTGACGAGAGAGCCTGATGAGGCCGGCATCTTTAAACAGCATGTTGAGAACCAGGGGAGATAACTTTAATGCAATAGAAAATAATTGAATCCGAGTCTGATTCATCTCCCTTGATATGCACCAAACCAGTCCAACAAAATCCTAATGTCCGCTGCAGGGCAAATCTTGACAAAAATTTGGGCTTGCCAGAAATAGAAATCAAGAAAACGAGTCAAAATGAACTAATGGTTTGCACAATTGTGGACCAGCAAATTGGCTACAATGCATCTTCAGTCATATCGGATATTTCACGCTCTGCTTTAAGAGGATAGATCAAGGGCTGGTTGACTTTTGTAAGGATAATGTGACTGAATGGAATATCCTGTTTGCCCAGGCTTGGTTGTGAGGAAAATTTGAAGGAGTGATGAAACAGTCTCCTGGGTCCCTTGAGGCGAGCGAATCACTCACCTCAAAATAGCTCACAGGCAGTTTGGAGAGCAAATGAATTTTCACCAAATAAATGAACAAATGCTGTTGTTTTGTGTCGCGTACTGTTTCCGACTTCGGCTTCTACTTTATATCCAATGTTGGATACTGCAGGTCCCCAGTTTAAGAAAGTCTTCAGTTCGACCTTGCTTCCCTTAGCTTTGACATGTTCGATAGATGCAGCCATGGCGAATAAAATTAAAATTAATAGACGATGCAGAAACATCTTCGCCTGTCCTCGCGTCAACATGGCGCCTCGAAGTCACATAGTCATAGCAATGACTGAAGTCCCATAGAATATTGCGAGAAGACAGCTGTGCAAATGACTCAATATCACACTTCCTGCTTGGTATTGAAAGTGGAAGCGGGCTCCAGTGATACATTTTCGAGCGGTCGAATTGGTCGTCATAAACAAAAATTTGAATTTTTGGACGAGTGATAATCGGTCGCCTGAAACGACTTGGGCATGTGTGTGCGCGAGTGATTGCCCGCCTTATATGGCCAGGCCTCTCTGCCTATGGCATGCTGCATCTGTGAGGCAGCAGTATAAAAAGGTGGCATTGGGACTGCTCTGTCACATAATACTGACGATTGTTTGATAGCGGCGTTAAATCCTATATAGCATGACACTCACTCTTTCTGCACATTATCCCCCTTTGACTGTTACTCTTCATCAAAAAGTAATTTCACCAATGAACCTTCACAGGAACTCTGCTATTGGCTGGATTGTCTTTTAATTTCCTTCACAAGCCAATGAATATGCTGGATTTCAATTTGAAAATTTAAACTGACCAATCAAATACATTAAAACTGTAAGCTATCCCATGATGCATTTTTGTTTCTGGTGTGCAGATATAGGTGGGATATCCCCTTCACCTACACCTCCAGTCTGGAGAAGGACTTTGATACCACACGTCTGAGATTTATCAACAGGGATCAATACAATGGTGAGTCAGCATAAACATACTCAGAACAGTCAACAGGGCCCATGTAGTCCAATATCCATTCTGTTTATTGGTACCCAGATTGATGGAATACAGAACATTCCCAATGTTTTGAAGTCTAAATTCCATAATTGGCGCGGGTGATTGGGTGGGTTCAGGTTCCTGTTGCTTCAATGCATTTTGCTGAGAAGCAACGGGAACTTGATAATGTGATGTCTAGCACTGTAATATCACTTGTCTTTATTGCACCATGTGAGCATCCTGTCTGTGTCTTGTGCGCTGTTCTCTGTGTTTTATAGGGTGGATGGAGCCTGCCTGGTTCCATGCTGCTTCAAAGATTTTTTCTTTGAAGTACATGTAGCAGGAATACAACTGGGCTGGGTGGTGCTTTGTTGATTCGTCGTGATATAGCTGAAATATTGTTGAAAGCGACATTAAATTTTATTCACTCATTCACTCTGGTGTGTGAGAATAAAAGAACTAGCTATGGGAAATTACAGCCCCACTCTCCATCCAAACCACCACTAGATCACTTTCATCCTAATTGTGTTCAGTCTGTGAAGCTGCAGTCCAATCCCAATGGGCAATTAGCACGAAAGTTCAAGCTAATCTCCGCACAATTCTGTCTGGCCTCAATGGCAGCGAGTGGTACACTGACACCAGGCTGGCTCCGGTTTCTCAATCTGGGTGCTTCCCTATGTCCTTGTAATCGATAACTGGTATATTTTAGACTTGACATGCTTGAAATTGTCAAAATTACCATACATGTGAGCTTATATATTGGTCTTTTCTTTGAATAGTAGGAATGTTTGATCCATATACAGCCCACACAGTTCACCTCAGCAATCAGCAATTGCCGAGGTAAATGCCGTGGCATAATCAGTTCACCTCAGCAATATTTAACATGGTGTTAAATAGGAATATTTTAATATGACATTATTATTGCCGAGGTGACCTTCCTGAATTCTGAGGGCTGCATATATTATATTTACACCAGTTATGAATAATTGCAAAACCTGCTCCATGTTCTGAACATCTTGGGGAGGGATCATTAGAACAAACCGGAGCATACATGGTGGCCCACGTGCTGTGCACCTGTCGCCACCACCGGGACAAGACAACAATATCCAAGGATGAATGTGGATTAGGTTACATTATGAAGTATTCATTGTTAAGATTGTTAGCGTCTGGACTACCTGAGTGCTAACTTGACAACTTACCTACTCTATTCACCTAGCAACTATAGAGTGACGGCTCAATTTGTGAATACGGTAATCACTCTAATAATTCAATCACATGAAGTGAAATTCTCCAGCAAATAATCTGGAGATGATCAAATTTATTAGAACAGGAAGTTGCCAAAATGGTTCAAAATCAAGCATATAATCCATTTGTTCGTCGCTATTTGAATGATTTTAGAAAGTGAAAGTATTAGAACAACCGATTTGAATTTTGTCCCCAAAACTTGAGGTGATTGAATCTTGATCGGGGGATTGATTTATTAGAGGGATTGTTTTTATAATAATTATTTTTATTATTGTTAATTATTAGAAGGGTTACCACCAAATGGATACATATTATTATTATTATCTACTCTTACTTGCTGTTATTCTCTTGTCCTTTTTACAATGACAGTGAAAGAAAGGAATGACACAGTCATCCCTCCAATGAATGACCAGACAAACTGGGTCCTGGCTAACGTCAAACTTAACGGCTTCTACAGGGTGAACTACGACAGAAACAACTGGGATGCACTCGCCGATCAACTGAAAACTGAGCACACGGTTTGTGGAAATTTTCGATTTAATCTCCACAAATGCCATGGGTAAACAATTTACAACTTTAAACAACTTAAAACAAATCGGTGATAAATAAACTCAATTCAAAGGAAATTGGTGATAAGGGCTGTTCCAGAAAATGGTACATGGGGTGAGAGGAAGACACCTTTTCCTGACCCCAACCTATACCATTTATCCTGTCTCCCTAATATTAAATGACTGTGTACCACTCGCCACACATAGACCAAAGAACTGACAAGTCTTTCCTCTATCGCATGTACTGTATTTTTTTTTCTGTAACAACTGTAATATTATTGTACTTGATATACATGTTGTTGAAAGTACAAGTGAGGCTGAATTGTTATATTGATTATAAAATGGTACATTGTCCACTGTTACTGCTTCATTGAAAATTCATAGATGTGAATTCTTATACATGGTAATTTCACGATGATATTTTATATTTTTAGGAAATTGTACCAGAGAACAGAGCTCAACTGATTAATGATGCCTGGAATCTGGCTAAGTATGTGATATGTTGTAATTTAACAGCTACGGTAATTCCCCTAATAATTCGATCACAGGAAGTGCAGCATATTTCTGGCAGTATTCTCCATGGCACCAGCTACAAAGTGTCGCATTTTGTTATTATATGGCTTTTCTTCAATTTGAATAAAGAATGGGTTGTTACTTTTTTCTCTGTGTTTGAATAACAGAGTTAAAAAGTGAGCTTCCTGTGATTGAATTATTAGGGGAATTACCGCAATCCAGTGTATATTACTTGAAGTTATGAATTTTAAAGAATGAATTTATATATATATTTATATAAATGCTACCCACTTGTCCTACAGGGATAGAACAAGCCCCCTGGGGTTTTATTCCCGCCAATCACTTTATTGCGTTGCATGTAGATTATATTGTTTGCACATATTTTGTAATAATTTATACCATATTTTTTGTATATACATATTCATTTGATTGGTGAATAAAAATTCAATTCAAATTCAATTCAATAGACTGATCTGCTGTGGCTGTAGGGCTCCTTTAATTTGCCTGCATTTCTGGCTCGTTCTTTAACATTTCTGCCTATCGGATATTTTGAGTCATCCAGGCGATAGTATTAACACGAACAAATAATCTGGTCAACTGGATAGTATATATTTGTTTATAAATCGAAAACAAAGAAATTTGTTAACAGGTTGGGACACTAGTTCACAGTAAGATAATGAAATGACTTTACACGACGGAATACAACTCACTAAAGGAAAACAGTGGTGAGCGATACCTGTATGTAACAACAGCTCGTACACATGCAAAATAATTGTGTTAAGTTTAAGTTAACATTAAGCAACTCCCCAAACGTTTATCCAAACAGAATTATTTTGTAGAGGTGACTAACTGGGCTACACTCTGTGGTTTCCGAGTGTAAACAAGAATAGGACCCCTCATCTCGGGTATGAAAAGAAGTAGAAAACAAATGCAGTGATGTGACTGAAATATTGTTGAAAGCAACTTTAAATCATACTCACTCGCTCATCACTGCTATACACTTTACACTGCAGTCCTGTAAACTGTGGTCTGTTATTTATGTACCTCAGATAATCTTTGTATATTATCAGATATTCAATTTTCTCAAATTTTTGCCTTTCAGGGCGGGTATAATTGACCAAGACATCGCCCTCAATATGATTGGTTACCTGCCGAATGAAGAGGATTATGTCCCTTGGGTGGCCGCCATACGAGAGCTGGACTACGTTAGAACCATGTTGTCACGTACAGCTACATTCGGGGCTTTCCAGGTCTGTCTGATTAAAATTCCATATGTGACTGGACTTCAAACTCAAAATGATACAGCATGTCGACTCATTAAACTCAGAATATTATCAGGCCTGCAAGTGCCTTCAATATTTCCTATATTTTTGAGTCATTCCTATATTTTTCTATATTTTACTCAAAACCTCCTATATTTCCTATATTTTGACATTAATTTTTCTCATGAACATTTTGACCAATGCTTGGAAATAGATGTTAGAAAAAGTAAGAAAACATTTAAATCTCTCTTTCTTGAACCAAGCAGCAGAGCAGGTCTCCTTAATCGCGACCACAATGTCCGCATTCAGTGAAAATAATTTGATTAAACACCACAAATCTACCAAGTTTGGAACATACAATGTAGTAGTGACCTGGGGCCGATTTCATGAAACCTCACTTGAGGCAATTTTCACACTTGAAAGTTGAAGTGCACTTGAAAACCTCCCTTGACTTGAGTTTTTGCTTTTCATGAAAGTTCACTTGAACCCGAAATCGCACTTGAGTTCAAGTGTGGTCGGACCTCCCTTGAAAACCGCACTTGAAATAAAAACGTACTTGAAATGACCAATATGACGGGAGATGGTGTCGAAAAATAAGTTTTTTTCATGTGCCCATGCATCATAATACACGTAGGGGCATTGTTCTTCATCTCATAGGTCCAAACATGGCAGAGACATATTTATTTGACACCTGAAATTCTACCGATCGGCTTCGGCACATTAAGTATTTTGAGCATGCACTTGATTCTGCGGGGGTACTATTTATTACCAAATCGCACAAAAGAGTTCCAAAAAGGTCACTTCAAACATCACTTGACCAAGTGCGGCCAAAAACGTTTGGTGAAACACAACTTGAGATTTTTTTGAAGTGCACTTGGTCAAGTGCAAAAATCGCCCTTGAAAAAGTCAAGTCAAGTGAGGTTTCATGAAATCGGCCCCTGTCTTTCACTCCTTTATTTCCTATATTTTCCTATATTTTATTAAAAACATTCCTATATTTCTCCTATATTTTGGCAAATTTTGTCCTATATTTTCTCCTATATTTTCACTGTGAGCCACTTGCAGGCCTGTATTATATACATGTAGTTCTGCTGAATTCTTGAATTGAAAACAATATTCACAATCTAACTGCAGTATCAAGAACAGAACAGAGCTTGCCAGGTGGTTTCCAAACACGGAATATAGCGTCTGTCTAAATTACTGTAAAACATGGAACTTTCGCGTTAATTTAACTTTTGCGTATTTTGCAACTGGAAATACTTGTGAAAGGTGCATGCACATTGCCTTGCAACAATGCAGTTGATCTGACCAAATACCGCAGAGTTTGGATTGATCTAAAACATTCAATATTACAGAGAGCACAAATCATTACAGAATGCATATAATCAGCAAGCTAGGAGCTGATCTGTTCACTCGTAAACCATGTACATGAACAAGTCTATTCTGCACATTTGAGCGAGCAAGCCAGGCCTTTTACTGAGCCTTCACCTGTGAGTGTTCTTTTACTGGGCTCAACACCGAATGTCAATGTCTTCATATATGTAGCACTCGATTTCTCAAAGCCCTGCAGAATCAGTTATTGGCATTGTTCATCCTTTGGCTGGAACGTGATACGTGAAACTTAACTGCAGTTAAATAACATTTTGGTTATATAGCTGCGCATACAGTGAATTATCACTCGGGCATCAGGCTAGCACACGGTACATGTACTACCGTACTTCCTAACTTTCCCAAGGAGCTGTTTGGCGAAGATTTTCAATAATCCAGGTCTGTTGTGGTGGAAACAACATGGATACATGTACAATATTCTGAACAGTTTATGTCTACAGTCTACAAAACTGCTTCCAAAATAACTCAAATAATCCAGAAAATTTGAACTTTCACATGCATTTTCTGAGATTTACGGCGCCAACTCTTCGTCCTGCACACTGGATGTTTTCAAACAATGTAGCGGCTCGTAAACTTTTCGGAGTGGCTGTGATCATGGTTATATCGATGGCGTGAAGTATTACCAGTGTGGCCAAGTTGTGGTTGCCAAATTTCTCGAGTTTTCTCTGTATTTTGGTTCTTCTCCATTTACTCAATATTAAATATTCGAATTAAATTTCTCGAGTCTCCCATTTACTCCTTTTTAAGTTTTAGAAATGTTTTTCTGGATGTCCGTGAATTTCTGAGGAATCAAGAATTTTCAGTGTCTTTGTCAGACTTGTATTATTCCATTTTGGGCAAGAGAAATAGTTCCCAAGCAAAATGATAAAGAAATTATTTATAAAACAATATGAATAAGAAACAGAATCTCATGTTTTATGAGTTATCTTTCCCTCTTTCTCTCAAAAAAGTGTAGGGATGCAATATCCTCTATTTCCTCAGCAATGTCATTTTGTATATATTTATGACAGGACTATATGGTGGATTTGGTCAGCAAGCAGTATAAACGTGTGGGCTGGAACAACACTGGAGCCAGTCATCTACAGATGTGAGAATCTTTTCTCTCCTGTCAACATGTATATTTATGAACTTGTTTAACCTTGGACACGAAGCTCAGTCTGTTTTAAACCAGATATAAAAAATAATGCTCCCGATTTTACATGTCACTGTGGGTTCAAGGCTCCCTGAGACTTGTCATAATGATGCCTGATTAATTATTCTCTCAATCTTAATAAATTAATATCCTATCAATGCTCCCCAATCGTATATGTCGCTATGTAGGATCTTACTGATTTCAATTGAATTTTGTGTTCGGAGCGCCCAGCTCATGAATATTTAATAGTCTTATGACATCACGACCGCATTTTAACTACTTTACTTGAGTCGGGCAGGGGGGATAGGTTCATGGACTCTGGGTTAACTCAATGTTACGCCAAGGACGATTCCATAATTCTACCCCGCATTATGGCGCCAACCTGGCGGGAGGGCGGCAACATCAGAATATTCCGCCCACAGCTTGGCGTGTGCTTCGGCTGAGCCAACCAGAAAGCACTTGTCATTACGTTCCCTTCAAAGCACTATGAAAACCTCTCGGGATTGGTCAACACGCGCGTTACTGCAAGCCGGTTAGATCCTGCAAGCGACATATCCAAATGGGGAAGCAGTTAGGATTTAATTTTAATTAGATTGTTATTCTCTTTGAATTCTGCATGTTATACCGTACATGTACATGTATGTACCACCCCAGTGCTGATTCGGTTTTCCTTCATTCAAATTCAGCTTAAATCAAATTTAAAATCATGGGATTTTGACATCACCATCTCAGAGCCAAAAATGTATGTTACACTTGTCCCTCACGGTGGCTGGGAGACAAAACTTTGTAGCACACTATATATGAACCACGTTACAGAGATGTCAAATGTGTTATATGTACATGTACTAGCTTCACTGATTCTAACCAGGGCTATAAGGAAGTCTATTATTCTCGACAAGGTTTTAGAGTACAAGTATACAATTTTTTAGTGGTCAACCTTCTTTCCTGCCTCGCACCATGTGACGCTAACGGCCCGGCGTAAACATAAAGGCATGTTACATTATATGTTCAAGAAAATTACAATCAGCACATTTCTTAGTATAATTTGTTTAACTAAAGTGTTTCTGAGCTAGCTATTTTGTCAGTCATTCAACTTTATTCACAGGCATAACATTGCATTCATTATTTCTTGTGAAAAGAGAGCCTTCCCATTATTATTTTTTTTCTTTTTTTCGTGTGGGACACATTTAGCACCGTGTTAAAGTGAAATGCAAGCTATAAAGTGTTTTGTTATACAGGAGGATTTGCCTAGATTGCACAGCACACTACATGTACTGAGTTCTCAAATGAGTAGAATTGACGTCACCCCTAGAGAAATCCTGATGATGCTCGTATCCTTCCATCCTTTCAATCCTTTCATACCTAACCAGGATCGATACACTAGTTTGGTTAGTTACGGTAATTCCCCTAATAATTCGATCACAGGAAGTGCCATATTTAAAGCTCAGATCTGAAAATATTGTTTATATATCCAACTTCTCTTGTGCATTATATTTTAAGATGTGGTAGTTCTACAGTTTAGTAGCATCACAGTATCTTTGTCATTGTTTGTTTCTTAAATAATGGAGTGAAAAGTTGCACTTCCTGTGATTGAACTATTAGGGGAATTACCATACCTAATCCAGTTTTGGGTATAAATAGATCAAAGGGTTTCATCTAAATCAAACCAATAAGTGAATGCGCTAAGCTGGCTGATTAAGCCAATCCGCTGCGTGGTACGAGATGTGACAGATTTAAATTTCATGACTGGCCAAACTACCTTGAAGTCGGGGTGAAATCGGAAGTCAAGGCGAAAGCGCAGGCTTTGGATGCCAACATTGCTAATTCAAAACAAGCGTTGAAGATGAAATTTGGCCGAAGGGTATTGTCGTCGTCATGTACGTCTGTCCGTCTGTCCGTCCGTCCGTCACACCTTTCTCGTTACCAAGATATCTTCAGAACGACTTACCCTAGGCACACCAAACTTGCAGTGCACATCCGTATGCGCGTGATGCAGAACCCTATTGAATCTAGACCTGATTGGTTGGAAACTTTGGCGGCCATCTTTAATTTATGCGAAACCATCACAGCTTTCTCGTTACCAAGATATCTTTAGAACGACTTACCCTAGGCACACCAAACTTGCACTGCACACCCATATGCTCATGACCCAGAACCCTATTGAATCTGGACCTAATTGGTTGGAAACTTTGGCGGCCATATTTAATTTATGCGAGTTCCTCTGAGTGGCAGGAAGGATGGGCGGCCATCTTTAATTTATGCGAAATCATTAATGATCTCTATCTCGGATACCGTTCGAGTGCTCGATGTAAAATTTGGCATATATCATCGATGCATCAATAGACTTACGATAAATGGCAGTTCTGGTGTTTCTGATTGGGCGGAAACCTTGGTGGCCATCTTTAATTTATGCAAAATCTTTGATGATGTATATCTTTGATACCATTTCAGTGTTCTATATGAACTTGGTATACAGCATCGATGTATCAAGAGACCTGCAATGTATAACCACATCAGTTCCTCTGAGTGGCAGGAAGGATGGGCGGCCATCTTTAATTTATGCGAAATCATTAATGATCTCTATCTCTGATACCGTTCGAGTGCTCGATGTAAAATTTGGCATATATCATCGATGCATCAATAGACTTACGATAAATGGCAGTTCTGGTGTTTCTGATTGGGCAGAAACCTTGGTGGCCATCTTTAATTTATGCAAAATCTTTGATGATGTATATCTTTGATACCATTTCAGTGTTCTATATGAAACTTGGTATACAGCATCCATGTATCAAGACACTTGCAATGAATAACCACATCAGTTTCTCTGAGTGGTGGGAAGGATGGGCGGCCATCTTTAATTTATGCGAAATCATTAATGATCTCTATCTCTGATAATTTTCAAATGCTCTAGATAGCTATGACAAAGTTTGGTATACATCATCGATGCATCAACAGACTTATGTAATGAATACCGACTTCTCTGATTGGACATAAACCTTAGAGGCCATTTCTAATGGCAAATTTTTTCATAATCTGTATATTTGTCACTTGACTGCTTGGTGTTCCTGAAGTCTTGCTTCAAATTGAATACATTATGAATGGCTGGCGCCCAGAGCCGAGGGGTTTTCAGATGCGCAGCTTCGTATTGATCTATACAAGCCTTGACTTCGGGAGACGATCGTATCGCTTCTGTGCACTTATAAGAATATCAAAGACATTTATATCTGCGTGGACAGGTTTTTCTCCGTCTTCTTGTGGGCTCGCACAAACACATACCGTGTGCCAAACGACTGCAGAATCTATGAAGGAATGTCATGAACTGATGAAGGGGTCATGCTTCCGTCTTCGAAATTGGCAGTTTGAGACGTCCTTCAAACTGTCGCAGAGTTCGGCTATGACATTTCCAGTTGTTTCATCTGGGTTGGCTCTGACAAACCAATGAAAAGTGTCACTCCCCTTGTCTTATCGACAAATGCAGGAAAATTCCATTAGCTCCTGCCGTTATCTCGTCGTCCCGCATTCGTCAAGGCACTCTCCAAGCACTGAGAATGCCCAGAAAGCTATACATTTGTGCACAGAATGGCGATAACAACACTTTGCGGGGAGTATTTAGGATAGCGCCGCCACGTGGCGGAAGAGTTGTCTTCCCTCGCGGAGAGCGGTTCTCAGTTCATCACAGAATTTTGCAACAGGGTTTTCCGGATTTTCTTTTTCATTGACGGGAAAATCGAGTCGGCGGAGAAAAAAAAGGACCATTTGGATTTTTTTTTTTTTATTCAGGAAACCCGTTTTTTGGGGTCGGCGGATCCGTAAATCAAGAGAATAAAAAAATCTGGCCAAACTGTTATATCTGCAGAATGATGACATTCTCTAAAAAGGACAACTCTGGATGACTAGTATAGCCATAATAGATTGCGCAGTTCTCGGCATATTTCTCAATTGCTTGGGGAAATTAAGCCAAGGGAGTTTGTGAGTCTCACCCTCATGTTTAATTTCAGGGTTGGCTCTAACTTGTTCTTCAATTACCATCAACAGATATGTCCGTCTGAATATCCTGTCTCAAGCCTGTACGTATGATATGCCGGATTGTGTGGACCAGTCCAAGAAACTCTTCTCACAGTGGATGCAGGATGAGAATAACCTTAATAGGTATGTTTAACCCTCTTACTATATCCGCATTTGTCAACCTACATACCCCTCCATGATAAAATAGAATGATCCATGAGAAATTTTCACAAGTTGAATTAAGAAATAAAGAACGAAGAAGAGGTTTCAAATTTCCCAGATAAACACCAGTTGGCACGAGTCCAGCAGTGTAGACCCATGGCCGCAGTGCCAACGTGTGTTTATCTAGGAAATTTGAAACCGATTTCCGAGGTCTTTATTTCAATTCGGACATGCATAATCGGATATTTATTACGAAATTCTATTAAATTAGATAAACTGTGTTGGTGTATGCCTTCCACATTGACCAAAACAATTTTTGAATGGGGCGTCACATCCCAGCTGGTCAATGCGAACATTGTTGCAAAATGTGGGAAAGTATACATTTTGCGCGTGCTCACTATAGTTATCTCCGCCAGCCGACAACGTCACAGCACTGCAGGTGTTCGCCGGTGTTTATAGGGAACTCAACACCGCTTTCGGTACAATGCTACAACATTGAAACGGACTGGAGGTATGTTCGAATTGGCAATAGACATACAAATAGAACGCAAAGAAGCTGCCTCTATACATGGTGAATATTTCAAGAAAAAACAATATATGAATATAGCATAGGGAGTAATAACTGAGACTGTATACTGAAATGGGATTGGAGGGATTTGGGAGAGGGGATGGAGGGATGTGGTGTAGGGATTGGGTACATGTATCATGAGTTATTTGCATGCATGTTTGACTCGAATTCACATAATGTGTCAAGCTCCTGTTTTATATTGTTTTAGCATTGATCCAAACCTGAAGTCCACAGTGTACTGTACGGCAATACGGCATGGCGGTATGCAGGAATGGGACTTTGCTTATCGCATGTACAAGGAATCTAATGTGGCGTCAGAACAGGCGACTTTACGAGGGGCTTTAGCCTGCACCAGTCAAACATGGCTACTCAGCAGGTAGGTTTAACGCCTACTGATGAATGACTTTATGCCACTTGGGATGCTCATTCAGGGGAATTAACTTATGTTGTTGTGCTGGGTGAACACAAAAGATCGCAAAGCAAACCAAGTGGTAACCATTTTCACTATTCTCCAGGGATCGTACAGGGTCTTGGAAAGCATTGAAAATTGGGTCGAAAAGCCATCGTTTCTGGACAATAAAATCAGAATGGCTTAACCAATTCTTTCAAATTTGCCATATGCATACCTCCTCACATGATGTCGCTTTGGCCTTTGAATTGTGTTCCTCCACTTGTATCGATAGGTTACTCCATCAATTCACATGGATAGACTAAATATTTCACCAATTCACATGGATAGACAGATTATTTCACCAATTCACATGGATAGACTAAATATTTCACCAATTCACATGGATAGACAGAATATTTCACTAATTCACATGGATAGACAGAATATTTCACCATTTCACATGGATAGACAGAATATTTCACCAATTCACATGGATAGACTAAATATTTCACCAATTCACATGAATAGACCGAATATTTCACTAATTCACATGGATAGACAGAATATTTCATAAATTCACATGGATAGACTAAATATTTCACCAATTCACATGGATAGACAGATTATTTCACATGGATAGACTAAATATTTCACCAATTCACATGGATAGACAGATTATTTCACCAATTCACATGGATAGACCAAATATTTCACCAATTCACATGGATAGACAGAATATTTCACTAATTCACATGGATAGACAGAATATTTCACCATTTCACATGGATAGACAGAATATTTCACCAATTCACATGGATAGACTAAATATTTCACCAATTCACATGGATAGACAATATTTCATCAATTCACATGGATAGACCGAATATTTCACCAATTCATATGGACAGATAGAATATTTCACATGGATAGACAGAATATTTCACATGGATAGACAGAATATTTCACCAATTCACATGGATAGACAGAATATTTCACCAATTCACATGGATAGACAGAATATTTCACATGGATAGACCGAATATTTCACCAATTCATATGGATAGACTAAATATTTCTCCAAAATATCTCAAGCAAGGACATCGGTTGCTTCACAATGCAACAAATGTCATATGATTGTATTACGCTTCCATAATACTAAACTTAATCGTGTGTGTGGTTAACTGGAGTCCTCATACTTGCTAATACATTTATGTCTATTTAGATTATTGGGTACATGTAGCTATGTTAAAGGTCAGTTAGCTCCCAAAATACCATAATGGCTGATCATGTCTCTACTTTTTTTTTTAGATAATTAACTCGGTGTTTGTGAGCAGCCAAAGGCCCTGTAGTTGAGGTTCAATACATGTACTTGCTGAAACAATTTGATTTCAGTTTGATGTTGATTTATTGTGTAAACAGTACTCATTTCGATAATGGCCAAAATGCCTTCTGTTTTATACAAACCCGATTTAGAAACCCTATTTACAAAAATTGAAAGCAATTACAGAATTTTCAAAACATAAAGTGATTGTATTCCCAGCCAGTAGCAGTTTCTCATGTCTGTAAAATCTACGATCTGCCATTGATCGCTCTCCTGGATTTTGTTTTGTGTGAGTAAAGTGAAAGTGATCAGTCTATCCCACAGCGCTATCCATTGCTTCTCCGATCGAAAGCTCTTGTGGATAAAAAAGTTGGAAATGTAATGGTCAGAATTTCCTTAGAACTAAGAGACTGCGGCAGGTTGGATCACCAGACATAAAACACTGAATCTAGTCACACTGTATATAAGATCACTGTTAGTTGATTCTTCGTTTCTCAAAACCCTCTCGCATCTAAATTTTAGGGGCAAATAATTAATATTCATGCACAGTTTAAGATTTTCAAGTTCAAAAGATCTCTCGTTTACATATTTACATGCATTTCGTTTTCACAATCCATAATTAATGAATATCGCACTCAGCTTGTCTATTCACAAGATCACGAGAAACAAACCCTTAATTAACAACAGCCTAACCCCTCTGTGACGGACTGACTGTCATGACTGTGGACACCATCAGGGATTCATAGAAGTCATTTTGTTTCGGACCATTCATGGTCAAATTGAGTTTTTTCTGGCAAATTGAGTGTTTAGTGTGCTTTGGCAATGCAAATTGAGTTTAATCAAGTTTTTAGGACCGTTTGTTTTTTGCAGTACATACATGTATATAATTGGTACATGAATGTAATATTGAGGAATATTTGTTTCTTTTATAAGTGCTTTAGAATTAAACTATTGGCTTTTCACATGAAATTCAACCAACCTGACAATATTATAATTTCTCCTCCAAGCAGATATCCAATATTCTTTAAACTCCCATTGAACTTACAAATGGAGTGTGAGATGGAGTGAAATCCGAAAATCTCCTGTTGATAAAACGCACCTCGGGAATTTAACTAGACAAAATAAAATAGAAAGCAATAAAATAGCATTTGTTTGTTTCAGATAGTCAAATGACAGTGCCGACTATCCGTGTGTTGTTGTTGTTGTTTGTGTTGATTACTTTCATTTTCAATTTTATTTTCAAACTAATTCAGTTGATTCATTAACTTCCAGTTGTTAATTTTTAAGAGTAGTCGTTTTCCAGTACCATAGTCAGTTGTTAGTATTGGAATCGAAGTCCCCGATTAAAGCGAACACATGGACAAATGTATGCAGACAGTGTTCAACACACATGTTAACATTGTGGGTGTGTCTTCAGTATTGCTGAATTTCGGCAGCGGTAAGGTCAAGGGCGACTATCCTATTCTCGGGTACCCTCTCCAACAGCATAACAAATGTAGTGAAAATGACTCCCTGAATTCATCTCTGGTGACAGTTTCGAGGGAATTTACCTCGCTCAAAATGACGGGTTGTTTACCTCTTCATCTGTGAGTTTCTCCGTCGACCACGCGTAAACGATCCGTAAGTTTTGCAAATCATATTCAGTTTAATTGGCATTCAGTTTTCGTCTTCATTGAAATTGAGTTTTCCTAAAACGGTGGTCTCTAATTGAGTTCCTCCTCGTCTAGACAAAATTGAGTTTCACTTGTAAAAAAATTTCAAGATCGGTAATTGGCCCTAAAAGACGACCTTTATGAATCCCTGACCATAGACACTGGGTGCTGAGAAATAGCTCTTCAGTGTAACACGGGGGACATACATGTATAACCTTGTGTGTTTTTCGTATCAGGTATCTTGAGCGCTGTCTCATGCCGGAAGAAATCAAGAAACAGGATGCCGTCGCCACCATGGGCTTCATTGCCTCCAATACCATTGGTAGATCACTAGCGTGGGACTTCATGAGAGAAAATTGGGTCTATATGAAAGAAACGTGAGTAACAGTCAGTTCAGTATGTTTGGTAACAGGCAATTCAGTAACAGTCAGTTCAGTAACAGTATGTTTGGTAACAGTCAGTTCAGTAACAGTGTGTTTGGTAACAGTCAGTTCAGTAACAGTGAGTTCGATAACAGTATGTTTGGTAACGGTCAGTTCAGTAACAGTATGTTTGGTAACAGTCAGTTCAGTAACAGTATGTTTGGTGACAGTCAGTTCAGTAACAGTCAGTTCGATAACAGTATGTTTGGTAACTGTCAGTTAAGTAACAGTATATTTGGTAACAGTCAGTTCAGTAAATGTCAATTTGGTAACAGTCAGTTCAGTAACAGTCAGTTCAGTAACAGTCAGTTCAGTAACAGTATGTTTGGTAACAGTCAGTTCAGTAACATTATGTTTGGTAACAGTCAGTTCGATAACAGTATGTTTGGTAACGGTCAGTTAAGTAACAGTATGTTTGGTAACAGTCAGTTCAGTAAATGTCAATTTGGTAACAGTCAGTTCAGTAACAGTCAGTTCAGTAACAGTATGTTTGGTAACAGTCAGTTCAGTAACAGTCAGTTCGATAACAGTATGTTTGGTAACGGTCAGTTCAGTAACAGTATGTTTGGTAACAGTCAGTTCAGTAACAGTAAGTTCAGTAACATTATGTTTGGTAACAGTCAGTTCAGTAACGGTCAGTTCAGTAACAGTCATTCAGTAACAGTCAGTTCGATAACAGTATGTTTGGTAACGGTCAGTTCAGTAACAGTATGTTTGGTAACCGTCAGTTCAGTAACAGTGAGTTCAGTAACGTTATGTTTGGTAACCGTCAGTTCAGTAACAGTGAGTTCAGTAACATTATGTTTGGTAACAGTCAGTTCAGTAACAGCCAGTTCAGTAACTGTCAATTTGGTAACAGTCAGTTCAGTAACAGTCAGTTCAGTAACAGTCAGTTCGGTAACAGTCAGTTCAGTTCAGTAACAGTCAGTTCGGTAACAGTCAGTTCAGTAATAGTCAGTTCAGTAACAGTCAGTTCGATAACAGTATGTTTGGTAACAGTCAGTTCCGTAACATTATGTTTGATAGCAGTCAGTTCAGTAACAGTATGTTTGGTAACAGTCAGTTCGATAACAGTATGTTAGGTAACAGTCAGTTCAGTAACTGTCAATTTGGTAACAGTCATTTCAGTAACATTATGTTTGGTAACAGTCAGTTCAGTAACTGTCAATTTGGTAACAGTCAGTTCAGTAACATTATGTTTGGTAACAGTCAGTTCAGTAATTGTCAAGTTGGTAACAGTCAGTTCAGTAACAGTCAGTTCAGTTACATTGTTTGGTAACAGTCAGTTCAGTAACTGTCAGTTCAGTAACATTACGTTTGGTAACAGTCAGTTCAGTAACTGTCAATTTGGTAACAGTCAGTTCAGCAAGTCAGTTCAGTAACATTATGTTTGGTAACAGCCAGTTCAGTAAAATTATGTTTGGTAACAGTCAGTTCAGTAACAGTCGTTCAGTAACAGTCAGTTCAGTGACATTATGTTTGGTAACAGTCAGTTCAGTAACAGCCAGTTCAGTAACATTATGTTTGGTAACAGTCAGTTCAGTAACAGCCAGTTCAGTAACAGTCTGTTCAGCAACAGTCAGTTCAGTAACATTATGTTTGGTAACAGTCAGTTCAGCAACAGCCAGTTCAGTAACATTATGTTTGGTAACAGTCAGTTCAGTAACAGCCAGTTCAGTAACAGTCAGTTCAGCAACAGTCAGTTCAGTAACATTATGTTTGGTAACAGTCAGTTCAGTAAGAGCCAGTTCAGTAACATTATGTTTGGTAACAATCAGTTCAGTAACAGCCAGTTCAGTAACAGTCAGTTCAGTGACATTATGTTTGGTAACAGTCAGTTCCGTAACATTATGTTTGGTAATGTTCAGTAACAGTCAGTTTAGTATCATTAAAGTGATCGTAAACCCTCAAGTATAAAGTTTCCATCAAGCGAAAGACCATTGCAAACAGTGTGGGAAAATATTTATTGTAAGTTTTTACGATTTTATTACACAGAGAAAACTGCATATAAGGCATGGTATTCTATGGCTGATTGATGCAATCATATTTAGGTTCAGTGACGTCACACTGCCTTAATACATATATATATTTCAAACTTTGTATGCACTTCGCAATGCTTGATTCAAGCTTAAGGTGTGTATACTTTGAGTATCAACACAGACTCACAGACTCACTGTTCCAATGTGCATGTTTCACCAAAATATGGGAGATGGTAATATAAGTGTCAAGTGTGAATGTTGCATTTAATTTCCCAGATTTTGGTGAAACGTGCACATTGGAACAGTGAGTCTGTGTTGAAACTCAAAGTATACACAGCTTAAGCTTGAATCAAGCATTGGAAAGTGCATACAAATGTTGAAATATATGTACAGGGTGACGTCACTGGATCTAAATATGATTGCAACAGACCACCATAGAATATCATGCTTTATTTGCAGTTTTCTCTGTGTAATAAAATCGTAAAAACATTGCAATAAATATTTTCCCACACTGTTTGCAATGGTCTTTCATTTGATGGAAAATGCGTGAGGGTTTACGCGATCACTTTAAACAATCATTGTTTTTCACCAGTTAGCCAGAATTTGCCTTGGTGTTGTCAGCATTATGTGTGCACCACCATATATTGCAAATGGAAATTCCTACACTTTCAGAAATAATGTACTTGCATGTAATCTAGAAACTGGGTTATAGAAGATATTTTCCAAAATATGTTTTTTTTTATATATTTTCTTTTTATGTAAGAAATTTTTGAATTGAGATAAGACAAATTTGTTTCTTTGAGAAAAATCCTTATTTAGATTTTTCAAAATTTAGAAAAAATTCTTCAATAGATATGTCTTATATTTCTCTACATTTCAGTAATACGACAATTAAATCGGTACGTCTTCCATGTAAGAGATCACGAAACGAATAATGGGGCCCCTCCCCCCAACAATACAAAAGGAAACAATTATAAGGGTAGTGAATGGGTCAGAGTTGAGCTTTCTTTTCCCTGTGAGACAGTTTGCAGAATATAAAAGGATATATTCTGCCGGACGACAGATTGCTGCGACAGTTAGGAACTATTTGTCTTGAACGACAGATTGCTGCGACAGTTTGAACCTCTTTCTTTGGCGACAGTTTGCAGCGACACTTTGAAACTTTTTCCTCAGCGATAGCTTGCAGCGCCACTTTGGCAAGGTATATTATCTCGGACGACAGATTGCTGCGACAGTTTGAAACTGTTTTTCCTGTGCGACAGATTGCAGCGACACATTGAAACCATTTTTCCTGAGCGACAGATTGCAGCGACACTTTGACAAGGTGTATTTCCTCAGGCGACAGTTTGCAGCGACACTTTTGGAAGGTATATTCTCTCGGATGACAGATTGCTGCGACAGTTTGAAACCATTTTTCCCGAGCGACAGTTTGCAGCGACACTTTGACCAGCTATATTCTGTGGGACGACAGATTGCTGCGACAGTTTGAAACTGTTTTTCTTGAACGACAGATTGCTGTGACAGTTTGAGACAAAGCGGTTGACCTGTCTATTTCATTCGGGGAAGAACTGGTGGGGTCATGTCTTTCAACCTCGACTGTGAAGTCAAAACAAACACGGCTATCAACATCAGAGATCAAAACAATCCAACAGGATGCAATATATGACATCTGCTATTCTCTCAGATGTGGGCGAGTGGCAAAGCGGTGTTAGGGAGGAATGTATGTGAGGTCGAGTGACAAAGCGGTGTTAGGGAGGAATGTATGTGAAGTCGAGTGTCAAAGCGGCGTTAGGGAGGAATGTATGTGAGGTTGTGTCAAAGCGGTGTTAGGGAGGAATGTACGTGAATTTGAGTGTCGAAGCGGTGTTAGGGAGGAATGTATGTGAAGTCGAGTGTCAAAGCAGTGTTAGGGAGGAAAGTATGTGAAGTCGAGTGTCAAAGCGGTTAGGGAGAAGTGTACGTGAAGTCGAATGTCAAATGTATGTTTAGTTCAATGTCAAAGTGGTGTTAGGGAGGATTGTATGTTAAGTCGAGTGTCAACCAGTGTTAGGCAGGAATGTATGTGAAGTAGAGTGTCAAACGGTGTTAGGGAGGAATGTACATGGAGTCGAGAAGTTGAGTGTCAAAGCAGTGTTAGGGAGGAATGTTCATGAAGTCAAGTGTCAAAGCGGTGTTAGGGAGGAATGTATGTGAAATCGACTGTCAAAGCGGTCTTAGGGAGGAATGTATGTGAGGTCGAGTGTCAAAGCAGTGTTACGGAAGAATGTATGTGAAGTCGAGTGTCAAAGCGGTGTTAGGGAGGAATGTATGTGAGATCGAGTGTCAAAGCGGTGTTAGGAAGGAATGTATGTGAAGTCGAGTGTCAAAGCGGTGTTAGGGAGGAATGTACGTGAGGTCGTGTGTCAAAGCGGTGTTAGGAAGGAATGTATGTGAAGACGAATGTCCGGTTTGACAAGTGTAGAAAGGTGCCAGTGTTGGCATGTCCAATGCATCCCCAAACAGGAGATACTCGGTCAAAGTGTCGCTGCAAACTGTCGCTCAGGGAAAACAGTTTTAAACTGTCGCAGCAAACTGTCGTTTGAGAGAATACACATTGTCAAATTGTCACTGCAATTTGTCCCTCAGGTAAAATGGTTTCAAACTGTCGCAGCAATCTGTCGTCCGAGAGAATATACCCTCTCAAAGTGTCGCTGCAATCTGTCGCTCAGGAAAAATGATTTCAAACTATCGCAGCAATCTGTCGTTCCAGGGATAACAGTCTAAAACTGGTTATACTTCTGTATCTTAACTTCCATGTTTTCAGGTTTGCTCAAAGTCTTGCTGTTTTTGGCAGAAATTAAAATTTCAAACTGTCGCTCTAAACTGTCGTCCTTGGAAATGGTCTCACACTGCCTTCACTACTACATCCCGCATTTCGTGATCCCTTACATGGAAGACCCACCATTAAATCACAGGAAAGGAAATATCCCACGATAAAATCAGGCCATCAAAAATAATATTTGTGTTTCCAGTAACCAAAATTGTGTAGGTGGGTAGGTTGGCAGGTATTTCCCCCCCCCCCCCCTTTTTTTTGTCAATTTTTGACCTTTTTTTTATAGGATTTCATGGAATACTGCTGAAAAACATAGAAAAAAAATGCCTACCCAAACTTTTTTATTTATTGCAAAACATATCCGGTATGGTTACTGGAAACAAAAATATTATTGTGGATGGCCCCAGGGGGTGATCAAATTTATTATACCGGGAAGTTGACAAAATGATTTAAAATCATGTAGAGAATTAATGATTTCTACATTATTTTAATGATTTTATAGGGTGATGAGATTTATTAGAATCAATGATTGAATTTTTTTTTCCACAGAATTGAGGGTGACTGAAATTTGATTGGGTGATTGAAATGGATTTACCATAATTAAAACTTACATGTAATTTGAGAAATTATATATTTTTCTGAGGAATATTTTCTCATTTTCAAGCCCATTTCAGCAGTGTAGACTTTCAAAATTCTCACCACATGATATTGGTCACAAATCCTATGTTACTTGTTGTCCCCCGACGCCCGAAGGGCGACTATAGTATTGGGGTCCATCCATCCGTGCGTCCGTCCATATGTCCGTCCGACTTCATTTCTGGACAATAACTTCTGGAAACTGAACGGATTCTTTTCAAATTTGGTATGTGGATACCTCACCCCAAGATCTCGCTTGAGATTGTTTTTCACGCTGATCAACACACATTATTCAAAAAGGTAATTACTTTGATTTACCACCATGCCAGCGGACATCCTTAGAATTGAAAATGTTTTTTTTTTTCATTTTGATAGGTATGGAGGTGGTTTCTTCTCGATGAGTCGTCTGGTGGCATCTGTGACCAATGCTTTTAACACAGAATTTGACCTAGCACAGGTAACCGTGATGATTAAGCTCTTAATGGGTGTGTTAAATTTCTAAATTATACAGAATTTTACTTTTGTCATACGTTGTCATAAAAGTCAGGGTTTCATAGAAGTCCAAATCTTTGCCACCGGATACTGAAAATTCAATATTTTTTTCACCTGAATTGAGTATTTTTACGTTTTTGTCGCCGGCCGACAGACTTCTATTGAGTTTATTTCTAATTTTGCAACCGCCATAAGTAATGTACGTATATAACAAATTTTCATACGACCATCAATGGAGCCTGTCAATACGCTATATATTTGAATTGTGAAAATAAAGCAACAAACAGATCATTTAACATATTCAATTTTATGTTCTTAATTTACCAAGGTCTAAGATACCATCTATTTTCAGCACATTATGTCACATTGTGGATGTCAACAAGACAAGACAAGGCAATTCAAATTAATTTTTAAAATTACAAACTTGGTAATTTTGAATGAAAACGATGTATCAGTTCCTGGCTTGCAAATGATGTCCAATTTAAGTATGCAAGTTTTGAAACGTTTCAGCTACGCTAATTAAACACCACTTGGATCTGGACCAGACTTCCCTTTCAACATTTTACATTATAATTTTTGTGTGGGAATGTCAACTTTTTTTAAAAGATTTGATGTGAAATTTGGCAAATATTCGGACTAAAATTAAAAGTCCAGTACAACTCCAGGGTTAGATTCAAAAGAGAAATTAAAAAAAAGAGAGATGAAAAGACAATGCAAAAAAAAATTACAGGATTGAAGACAAGCAATCGTCATAACTGCAGCTAGTCCATGGTGACCATAAACTCATAAAAATGAAATGAATTAGAGAATTTTCTGTTTGAAAAGGCGCACAATTTTGTAAACTATTGCGTGAAGGCAGCTGGCTCATTTTCGATAGGATCGTGCAGACTCTAGACGGATACATAAGTTTACCATGTTTGGTTACTGAAGGCTGCAAATTAGTGCCAAACAGTTTGACTTGACCACCCTTATTGAAAGAATGGATTTGCCCATAACGTTTGACCTAAATCATGTAAATGCAGTACACCAGACTTTTGTTGATGGGGCAGGCATTTGAAATGTTTCTGTGCTGCCCTAATGTGGGACACTTGTTTCAGGATAATAGACAGATCAGTTAAATTCAATGCCAGAAAATGGGTGCCTAGTCTAGTAATTTTAAAAATCAACTTCAGTTGTTTTGGTTTGTTTCAATGTTTGCACCATGGATCCGATTTTACCTCCATGTTTGCACCATCTCAAAAAAGTTTTGTCAGTATAAAAAAATTTCAACTCTTCTTTATGTATCTCCAAATCAAAGAACGATATAGTGAGGTTGATATTGTGGCTAAATCAATTCGCTGTCTTTGAATTATCCATTCAAACTTTATTAGCTACGGTACAATCAAACTTTGGTTTCAGTTTCAACATCGTACAATGCGTACATGCGAACGACATGCCAGTTTCTTTACAACAACAACACGACAAGATCGTTCAACTTTGAGTGAAAACAAATGCCCTATGCGAAGATTACATCGTCTCCTTTATCATAAATACTATTCAGCGATGGTCAGATATTTACCTGTCCATTCCAAGGAGAGTTAGACGTCTTTGGGGGCTTGTCATTCCCACATGTCAAACTTTCCCAGCAATTTTTTTTTTTGCCACACAACGCCATTCGGAAACCTCCACATACATTCAGTGTGAATACAGGTTTTACGGTTACCGACGGCATGACCTCGATAATAGTTCGGGAAACGGACATAAATAATTAGCTCACGGAAATGACCGAAGATGCCGACCTATTTATTCTGGTATGAATCATTTCCTGCTTGTTTGCCCGCAATATCTTTCGATTATAAATTACGAAATTACGAAGTATTGGCCTTTGGAGACTTCAGTTTTTTTCCAAAATTTCAGTTTTTCCCTTCTAAAACACTCAGACTTCAGTTTTTTGGTGGCAAAATTGAGTTTTTACGGGAGTTTTGACACCGAATACCGGTGTCAAAACACGACGTGTATGAAACCCTGAAAGTATATATGTATCTCCTGATTTACATGTTCTTGCACAAGTTTTCATCCTGTACTAATTTGGATTGGTATTGTCATCATCTGCCTGGTTGTCTGTCCATTGTTGAACCCAGAGTTTTTATCAAAATATTTACACTGCATATTCGGCAGGTTTTATCCAGGACCTCATAGATGATGAGTGAACTTGACCCACTTTGTCTGGTCTGATTTTAATCCGATATCTAGGAATGTTACATGAAAATGTCTTTTTATGTACCATCCATTGTAAGGACATGTCACATTGTCATCTGGTTGACCTACTCTGCAGATCATGATGCATTTTGTCTGCCTCATTTGTTATGTTCATCGAATGATGGACATATGAACATGATATCTGCACGTCTGTGATCATTACTCTTTGTATTTTCCATGTTGATCAGTTAGAACAGTTTATGGCGGTGAATCCGTACCAGGGATCAGGTACTCGGGCATTTGATCAAGCTGTGGAGAAAATACGTACCAACATCAAGTGGCTCAACAAAATGGAGACCATCATTTCAGATTGGCTCGACAAACAGGGTGAGTGCCATCGGTCAGATTGGTTGACAAACAGAGTGAGTGCCATCGGTCAGATTGGCTCGACAAACAGGGTGAGTGCCATCGGTCAGATTGGTTGACAAACAGAGTGAGTGCCATCGGTCAGATTGGTTGACAAACAGAGTGAGTGCCATCGGTCAGATTGGTTCGACAAACAGGGTGAGTGCCATTGGTCATATTGGCTCGACAAACAGGGTTAGTGCCATCGGTCAGATTTGTTCGACAAATGGTGTGAGTGCCATCGGTCAGATTGGCTTGACAAACAGGGTGAGTGTCATCAGTCAGATTGGCTGGACAAATGGGGTGCAGATTGGCCCGACAAACAGGATTAGTGCCATCGGTCAGATTGGCTTGACAAACAGGGTTAGTGCCATCGAACTCCAGTTAGAAACTTGTGACACAGAGTCAAAAGGTAGCAACTTTAGTTAAATGATCATTAATTATCATCAACATATTGGAGGTTCTTATCCATTATTATAATATAATAATGGATACTTTCGAGAGTGTATACATCCTACTGTGTTAGTTTGAGAATAATCATTGACTTTCAATGCCCGAGATGGTAAAAAAAAATTCATATAAGCATTTGAATAAACAGCAGGTATGTTGGTGGTGACAGCTAGGTGTGGCTGAAGGCGAGGAGGCCTTTGTCTTTTGTTATTTTTAGATAAAAACACTGATCCTATGAGATAGTAATTAACAAGTAATTATCCCTGTCGGTGACTGAAATGCCCTGTTTTCTGGATTTTGCCCTATATTTTTGCTCTATATTTTGGTCATTATATCCCTATATTTGCCCTATATTTTGGACATTATGCCCCTATATTTTGCGTTGTATTTTGGCTGTGGGTCAGTGGGAGCTTCATATGCATAACCATGTACATATGTTCATCAGCTTCATCAATACTAGACGATTACCTGTAGGATGATTGTATCACTCCCATACACGTCCTTCATCCCTTAATTCACATCTTCCTCACCCCACTACAGTCACTGGTCGCCATTTCTGGCATGGACGCACTCACACACCACCTCTTTGATAGTATCCATTTTGAGGCAGTGAGCATCAGATGATGTGATATTTGTTCCTGAAGGTTCAGCAGTTACACTAAGGCCTGTACATGTGCATCCTTCACCATGGTGCCTTCTTATTCAGACTGCTGTTTTCTTATGTATGTATATAGCATTTAAGTATTTTCACTCTCCCGTTTTCAGAGCCTGAACAGCCCCCTGTGAAAGTGACTGATGTTCGTCTCCCTACAGCTGTCGTGCCACTCGAATATGATGTTGAACTCAAACCCGACATCTATGCATCAGATCCAAAAAATTTCAGCTTTGATGGCTATGTTAAAATTCACATGAATTGCGTCAATACCACTAACAACATAACCTTGCATTTCAACAAACTGACTATCCAAAATGAGACTGTGAAAGTATGGACTGGCGCCGCAACACCAGATGCCGGAAATCTCCTGGACATCTGGAAATTTGAGTTAGACTTTGATCGCCAGTTTTATATCATTTATCTGAATACCCCGCTTGCCGCCGGACAGGAATATTACGTGGAAATGAAATTCAGTGGCCCGCTGAAAGATGATCTGGCCGGCCTCTACTGGAGCCAGTATAATCGTGGAAATGACACAGTGTAAGATTTGTCTGAGGGGTCATTCAGTATATATGAATAGGAGGCATGGTATTATGATTGGTGGGAGGGGTGGGGTGATGATTGGGAGGGGTGGGGTGATGATTGGGAGGGGTGGGGTGATGATTGGGAGGGGTACGTGGGTATTATGATTGGGAGGGGTGGAGTGATTGGGAGGGGTGGGATGATGATTGGGAGGCGTGGAGGGATTGGGAGGGGTGGGGTGATGATTGGGAGGGATGGAGTGATTGGGAGGGGTGGGGTGATGATTGGGAGGGGTGGAGTGATTGGGAGGGGTGGGGTGATGATTGGGAGGGGTGGGGTGATGATTGGGAGGGGTGTGTTTATGATTGAGATGGGTGGGGTGATGATTTTAATGATTACCTGAACAGGTTAGAGCAATCCGGGTCCCGCTCTCTAAAATGGAGGTAAAAAGGTCGTTTTTGCTCAACAAATCAGTTCACATACATGTAATAAATTCAGCAAAATCCTCTCGCACACAGACTTATATATCCGCTTCAAATGGTAGTAAAAAAATTAAATTGTAATTTGCTTAATAATAGGACCAACATCTGTCACGCTGTTTAAACAACATTGCCTGGTTTTCCAAATATTAATTTTAAGACATGAAACAATAGATAAATTAATGCGCTTGAAGTTTTGAAGCATTGGGTAATTAGGAATCAAGTCATGTTGCAAAAACGACCCTTTTTGCTTCCACAGGCCTTCAAGTGCCTTCTGTATTTCCTATATTTCCCTATATTTTTGAGTCATTCCTATATTTTCCTACATTTTACTCAAAACCTCCTGTAAACTTTCATCAGTGCTCTGTAATGAGTCAAACTGACATGAGGAAATACATTTCAGAAAAACAATTTCATCTCGCTTCGCTCTGTAAATTTATATGAAAACATTTCAATCTCTCTATGCTGAATCAAACAACAGAACAGGTCACCTGAAAAGACCACCACTATGACCGCATTCAGTGAAAGTCATTGGATTAACCAGAAAACTACCAAGTTTGAAACCTTTATTTCCTATATTTTCATATATTTTATTCAGCAAATTCCTATATTTCTCCTATATTTTTGCAAATTTCCTCCTATATTTTCTCCTATATTTCACTGTGAGCCACTTGCAGGCCTGCCTCCATTTTAGAGAACGAGATCGCCCTAACCTGCTGAATACAAAGAGATAACATATCTTTGCAGACGTATAGCCACAACACAGTTCCAACCAGTGGATGCGAGGAAAGCCTTCCCTTGTTTTGATGAGCCTGCCCTTAAAGCATATTTTAATATCACATTGTTGAGAAAACTCCCGATGATCTCCCTTTCCAACATGAGGATTGAACGGAGCGAAAGCAGGTAAGACTGAATGGTTCACCTTTTTGATCAATCTCAGTAAACTCAGATATAATATCACGGAATATTATATCTGAATTCAGCCCTATATAAATCCCATGAGAATTTGAAACTACATTTGTTAGCCAATCAGGTGGCTAGCTTGTTGAAATCACGCCCACAGTAATTACACACGGTAGGACGTGGACTAATATATAAACATTATCGGGAAACAGTATCCAAATATGGCATCATTTCCAGACAGATCCGTGACGATCAAAGGGTTTACTCCCGCCGAAAAGTCTGGCTTTGTTTGGGGGTAGAAAATATCAAAAGATTGTGCCGCGCGAGATGTTAATCTCCGTGAAGAAAACGTCAATCATTTTCAGAGAGAAGAGTAAGAAATGGTCTCGCAGAATATTGGCGAACATTTCGCACAAAGTTTTCATAGCGTTACGTCTAGATGGTATTCCCCTGATTTACGGGCCCTCGGTGGCCGAGTGGTCTAAGGCGCTTCGCTGGTGACCGCTAGCCTCACACCGCTGAACTGGCACGGGTTCGAGCCCAGCTAGTCCATGTGTGAAAGTTTGTCAGTTACTTGCCGAAGGGCGGTAGATCTCTCCGGGTACTCCGGCTTCCTCCACCAACCAAACTGACTGTCACCATATGAGTGAAACAAACTTGAGTGTGACATTAAGCCAAATTCCCTCCCTCCTCCCCTGATTTACCATCTTGGTTTACCTAGCCCCTCGGCCAAAATTTGGCCGAAGGGTATTGTCGTCGTCATGTACGTCTGTCCGTCTGTCCGTCTGTCCGTCCGTCCGTCCGTCCGTCACACCTTTCTCGTTACCAAGATATCTTCAGAACGACTTACCCTAGGCACACCAAACTTGCAGTGCACATCCGTATGCGCGTGACGCAGAACCCTATTGAATCTGGACCTGATTGGTTGGAAACTTTGGCGGCCATCTTTAATTTATGCGAAACCATCACAGCTTTCTCGTTACCAAGATATCTTTAGAACGACTTACCCTAGGCACACCAAACTTGCACTGCACATCCATATGCTCATGACCCAGAACCCTATTGAATCTGGACCTGATTGGTTGGAAACTTTGGCGGCCATATTTAATTTATGCGAAATCATTAATCTTGTGTATCTTAGGTACCATTTCACTGTTCCGTGTGTGAACTTGGTATAGATCATCGATGCATCAAGAAACTTCAAAGGAATGACCAAACCAGTTTCCCTGATTCGGTGGAAACCTTGGCGGCCATCTTTAATTTATGCAAAATCTTTAATGATATATATCTTTGATACCATTCAAGTGTTCTATACGAAACTTGGTATACAGCATCGATGTATCAAGAGACCTGCAATGTATAACCACATCAGTTCCTCTGAGTGGCAGGAAGGATGGGCGGCCATCTTTAATTTATGCGAAATCATTAATGATCTCTATCTCTGATACCGTTCGAGTGCTCGATGTAAAATTTGGCATATATCATCGATGCATCAATAGACTTACGATAAATGGCAGTTCTGGTGTTTCTGATTGGGCGGAAACCTTGGTGGCCATCTTTAATTTATGCAAAATCTTTGATGATGTATATCTTTGATACCATTTCAGTGTTCTATATGAACTTGGTATACAGCATCGATGTATCAAGAGACCTGCAATGTATAACCACATCAGTTCCTCTGAGTGGCAGGAAGGATGGGCGGCCATCTTTAATTTATGCGAAATCATTAATGATCTCTATATCTGATACCGTTCGAGTGCTCGATGTAAAATTTGGCATATATATCATCGATGCATCAATAGACTTACGATAAATGGCAGTTCTGGTGTTTCTGATTGGGCGGAAACCTTGGTGGCCATCTTTAATTTATGCAAAATCTTTGATGATGTATATCTTTGATACCATTTCAGTGTTCTATATGAAACTTGGTATACAGCATCCATGTATCAAGACACTTGCAATGAATAACCACATCAGTTTCTCTGAGTGGTGGGAAGGATGGGCGGCCATCTTTAATTTATGCGAAATCATTAATGATCTCTATCTCTGATAATTTTCAAATGCTCTATGACAAAATTTGGTATACATCATCGATGCATCAACAGGCTTATGTAATGAATACCGACTTCTCTGATTGGACATAAACCTTAGAGGCCATTTCTAATGGCTAATTTTTTCATAATCTGTATATTTGTCACTTGTCTGCTTGGTGTTCCTGAAGTCTTGCTTCAAATTGAATACATTATGAATGGCTGGCGCCCAGAGCCGAGGGGTTTTCAGATGCGCAGCTTCGTATTGATATGCTATGTTTAACCTGCTCTACAGTCGACCCATTTTTAGGACATCCGTTACAATGAAATGTTCGGGTTACAGGGTTTTTTTTAGGCAAAAATTATTTCATCTACTCCATTTCAAATATTGTAAAACTCAATGGCGCGCATATGAATGTCACTGGCGTTTTCAAAGATATTGAAACCCAATGTTTTAATCGTAGAATGTAAAAAATTCTTGTATTAAATTGGCGAAAGTATTGAAACTGTCATGCTTGTTGAAGACGGGTGAAAAAATTATGTTATAAGGCATGAATGCTCCATATTTGCTGAGAAAACAACTAGCTCTTGTTTTATCTTTATTTTTTTATTATTTTACCCTTAAGCCAAGGTCACTGTTTTCATTGAACGACCTCCGTTGAATGGTGATGGGAGCAGTGCGATCACATACATCTCATGATCTCCCCTCAGCCCCCCCCCCGCCCCTCCTGATTTTAGCCCTGCGAATTTTGTAGCATGAATTGAAATGATACACCACGGAACCAAGTTCGTTTTCCATTGTAAGTGCATTGAATTTATAAAATTTATTCTCACCTTCCAATATGCCGTTTTATGTTTTTTTTGTACTTTCAAACTGACTTCAATATGACAGAAAAACAAGTGACACTGTCACAGCAGCAATAATGCGTTAATTTCGGGGCAGAAATAAAGCATGATGAACGATTTTGACAGAAATGCTTCCCAAGCATTCTTGTATTACAATAATTTATTCGTTAGTTTTGAAGTCTAAACGATAAATTCTCAATTTACCGTGACAAGGGCAGAGGTTGCATGTTGCTCGTTTTCCACTACAAAACACAGGGCGAAGCACTTCACTTCGACGTGAGGCGGGTATTATACGCGTTCAAACAGAGTTCCAACATATCAAAGAAGTTGAAAGATTTTCAAAGTGTGACAAATATATTTTTCTTTTGTGTTCTTGAGATTTTCTCGCTTACGTTTGTCAATCGTCACGTGTTGAGGTAAAGAAAATGGCGCTGAAATTGTCGGGAACCCTTCATCGAAAACTAGCAGTTCCATGCCGCAGATAATGTATCTGGCGGTACTCGACAGCGAATTGTCTCCCTTGTCATGAGATAAGATTTATTAACGTAAACCGTTATAATGTAGTGATATAACGACATTGTAGAGGCGCTGTAGATAACAACAAGAAATATCCCATGATGAGACACGGTGTCTGCAGCTAAACAAACATACGGAAACCCAGGAAGTGGCAGAGATGACATGAAGAGTGGGCTCTCATACGGACATTTATTGACATCGAGACGAGTATGACACGAACAGCAACAACAACCTTGTATTGTGAACTTACCCCCTTAAAACCAGAAAACTCAATTTCTAGCTCAAAACTCAATTTTGAAAAAATCGCAAAAACTCAATTCAAATTCGTTTTAATCGGGAATACCACGATGAAAAACTGCCTAAAAAAACCCTGGGGTTACGACAAAGAATCACTAGTAACAAACATATTACATCAGAATTCCAGAGTTCCAATTCCGAGAGCATTTTGTGTTTACAAACGAACATTCTCCCTATGACGGTTTACTTACTACAACGACAATCCACTCTAGTTTTGAGCTTAAGCGATAACTCCCTCAACCCAGAGTGGGTGAGGAGAACCAATTCAACAGGATTTCACTATCCTATCCTAGCTAATATGATATAAAGATTCGCAAGATCGTCCAGAATGAATGGCCATTCATTCAAGCATCAGAAGCTTGTAGGAACGTATTTGGAGACCCTCCTCTCCTCGCTTTTCATCGCAGCCATAACCTGCAAGACACCCTCGTCGGGGCCAAGATCAACTATCTCACCCTCCAAAGGGGGATTAGTGGCATGAGTGACGCCAACTTGATAACTCCATGCATCTACAGGAAATGTGCTTTATTGGCCTAACTTGGCCAAAAAGTGCTTTTTACCCCTCGGCCAAGTTTGGTCGAAGGGTATTGTCGTCGTCATGTACATCCGTCTGGCCTTCTGGCCGTGTCTGTCCGTTACACCTTTCTCGCTACCGAGATATCTTTAGAATGACTTACCCTAGGCACATCAAACATCGCTGTCAGGTTACCTCTTAACATTTAACAATTTTCTGAAAATGACAGCATTTTAATATCCGTCCAACCTGACTGACATAATTTACTGGCTTACATGTACCTATTCATCAATGTGTATTGGCTAAGATCACATTATGCCTTGTATATATACTGTGGAGCTGTTTGTAACTTTGTTCACTGCTGAAGATGCTATAAGTAATAGCGAAATATACAGAATGAAATTGTCATCCCTACTTGGAGTTGCTTTTCTTTATTATTGTTACTGTCTGTAACTTCAGTTCAGGGATGTGAATTATGATTAAGTTTGGAGTAAACATCAAACTCATTGCAAGTAATTGATTTTAATTGATTATATGGATTCGTTACTTTTCTGTCCGTCTTTAAAATTCTATTGTCTGTGTGATATCCTGTCTCATGTTTTGGAATGATACTGAACTGAGTGTCGGATACTCTGGTGGCTGGGTCATCAGAGTCCTACCCAGGGTAACATCTGGAAAGTGCCATTCCAGCCTCACATTGACTATAAATGTTCTACAATTTGGGGGAATGCCCCTGAATGTTACCTGAAAAGAATTCGTAGACTCCAAAAACAAGCAGCCGGAATCATACTCAGTGTTAACCCTCTTACACCATCAGCATCTCTTTTCAAACAACTTCACATGTAAATTGGATGAGAATAAATGAAAGAATATTTCTACAAAAAGGTACTTCTAATTTAGAAGAGCTTCAATTCTGATCAAAACTCTATTTCAAAATTCTTCCAGAAATCATCTCTGATGTTACAAACCGAACCTTGCGATCAACCTGTACTGAAAATCTATACATACCACAATGCAGAACTGAGTACTTCAAGAGAAGCTTAAACTATTCAGGAGCAGTACTCTGGAATAGTCTTCCACACGATATATGCAAAGCGGAGTCTGCAAATTCTTTCAAGAAACATGTACATAATTTTGTAAATAGCAGAGCCTAACGTGCTAGCTTAATACTAATTGCCTATTTTACTGTTTTGTATCTGTAGTTCTTTCGTTACAAATTTTTAGAAGTGTGCGTGTGTGAGGGCATGCGAGTTATATGTTTGATAATATATAACTTTTGTGTTTATCCAGAGGGTCTCAAGGGAGAACAGTCTTCTGACTGATTGTGTAACCCTCGAAAAATAAAGAATTTATTATTAGGTCTTTCCATTTCCAATGGAATAGACCTATTGTTATTCTGTTTATTATTATTCTTATTATTCCAAGCACTTTTTTCTTTTCGGAAATACGACATGAAGCCTTTAAGATAGAGCTTAGATATTCGGCACACGTTTAGATCTCAGTCTGAAGATGTGCATATTTGTCTCCAAAAGTGACCTTGACCTTGACCTATTGATTTATAGGGCAGTAAAGTCAAAACTGCCAATGCGAATATAGGGCGAACGGCTAAGAGCGAGCAGCGGAGATCTAGAATGTAGATGTTTGATATAATCTAAAACATATTTAATCATAAAATAAGTAGGTCATGACGGCAGGTACCGAGTTCTCTCCCCTGGCAATGCTTTTCTTGTCGGAGGATTGCAGGATACATTGTACAACGTATCTGTGGGAAACTTTACGGTTCGTAAGTTTTATGCATGGCCATGCTCCCGTTTCTAATTCAGGGTGTTACGTAACAGGGTAAAGGAGTTGTGTCCCTTTATCTATTTTGTGCAACCTGCCATTTCATAATAGCGGAAGTTACAGAGGTGAGTCTTGCAGCATTTATGAAGACTTCCATGTCCTAAAATAATATGACCTTGAATTTGACCTTTGACCTCTAGAATCGTGCCCATATGAGGTCAAAGTTTGATGGGCGACACTCGAACGGCTGATGCGATCAGTCTGCCAACTGGGTCAGTTGACACGCGTGACATGCCGAGTTGATCTGGAGTGTGAGATGTCGGTCATGACCTTGACCTTTGCAACTGTATGCATTCGAATGTCGAAAATACGGCTTCCATTTACTTGAAAAGTAGGTCACTGCCAGCCATTATACTAGGACTCACGAAAGAACGTTCGATGGTCTTTCGTTTGACAGTAAAAACAAGACGATCCGATGTGACCTTGACCTTGAATATCACCTGACACCAAAAGTGGTTTACTTGATTTCTGTGAAAAGTATAAGGACTAGGAATCTGTAATTCAGCACAGATGTTCCCCATCACTCAGGAATGAAGTCATAACAATTTTGACCTGACCTTGACCTTTGTTCCAGAGTAATGGCCCTTTACATTTTCACACTTGAAGGGCTGTAATGAGAAAAGTATTCCTCGCCCGGACTTGAAATTTGCATATAAATATAGGTCATTTCATGACGTCACAGAAAAGAACTAGAGCAGGAAAAAAGGTACCAGAAAGTATAGGAGATATTTGACAAAATTCGAAATTTTCATGTTTTTGATGCCATGGCGAAACTCTCACTCCAATCCGCACCATATTCACAGGACATTGAGAGAATATATATGTCTGTCGGTGTGCAAAATTTCGAAGCAGTAGGATTAATACTTTTTTAAATATGTAAATAATAGTGTTTCTCACTTTACACATGCTATAAGGCTGTTTTCTTGTATCGAACTTTTCTATATGTTATTCTACTCCTTTTTGACACGTTAGTCAACATGGCCGAGTAGTTTGGACGTTTGCTTCCTAACCACAACGGCCGTGGTTCGATTCCTACCTGAGCCAGTAATTTTTTTTTCTATACATGAACGATCGCGCATTTCGATCAGATGATGGTCAGTAACTTGTTTCGTTCGCTTATTACGAGGAAAGAAACTGCTTCCAGCACTAAAATAACATACTTTGCACAAAGGCAAACAGCTGAGCGCCAATTGCTTACATCTTCTGCGTTCATTCAAGAACCGTTTAACATGACCGCTTTATCATGGCTACGCGTTGCATAAAGGACTGAATATATGGAAACCGTCCAGCATAGATTGACAATTGGTGTACGGGTTACACAAAGAATTACGTTGGAGCGGTTCTCGAGTCGTGGGCTATGTGAACAGCCCGTTTCATTGGGATACAACTTACACGATCGATGTTGACGGTCGAGTGTTTGGAATTGACAGTGAGAATACATGAGCATTCTGTATGAAACCCGACTCAACAAATTAGCTTTCAGGACATCCCGTTCCGACTGTGTCAGCCGATTCAACGAGCCATCGCAAATAAATTAACGTCGTGTTACATGAATGAGGTGACTGTGAAGACCTGTGTATAACCCGTCACACCAAACTAAAGTATAGTGGGTTCATATTTCGGCTGTACCAGTCCAGGCATCTCGGGTACGCAATTAAATTAATGTCGTGTTATATGACGGAAGTGATAGGGTAATAGCCGAATATAGTAATTGTGGAAAACTCAGCCTATCATTGGACCGCTATAGCTTTCGAACCTTATTAGATATGGACCTCTAAGTTGTAGCATTTTATTCTACAGTGTCAAATATTTTTGATTGGAATACCTTTTATAATGCACAGTGACACGTTCCTACGGATATAGGAGTGGTATGTATAGCCAACGTAATAACCCTGCGAGCTTGTGGGTTCGGATCCAACTTCAAGGCTTTGATGTTCAGTATCTCAGTTATTATTCGTTTGAGCTCAAATTTAGGAATGGGAAGACCGGGTCACTGTCCACAGTGTCTAGTATTATTATTATTATTCTGTTCACACCATGATTATTTCTTGCAGACCAGATGGTTATATCGCAGACATATATGAGAGATCTGCCAAGATGTCGACCTACTTACTGGCTTTCATCATCTGTGACTTCACGTACAAGGAGGCGTACACTGCTAATGGAACACCGGTGAGTCCACTCCAAATATCAAGAACCAGTTTCAGTGTGATGTATGAGAAAACTGTAGTAGAGTATAAACAAGTGATATTTCTGCCGTCGCCTCAATTCTATTGTCATGCAAAAGTGAAATTCACTGCCACATATTCACATTTGGAAGTTACAACGCAGCCAAATATAAGCACTAACTATCACCATTAAACTTATTGCCAATATTTTTTGTGCCTGTCCACTGCCAATCAATCCAGGCCTTGCCGTTTGAAAACTGATGGAGAGCTAAAACAGTCCTCCTAAATTTTCCAAGGAGATCCTAGAATTTAACCCTCTGAAATTACTTGTATTTGCTTACTGTATGCCAGTGCATGAATATGTAATGGTACAATGTAGTACATGTATATAGGCCTACTAGTAATACTAATTTCGTTTACACGTTATAAAAAACAAATAAATTCAACTAAATAGAAAGCAGAAAATTTACAATTTAGTAGCAGGCACCCTGCATGCTGTAGTAAGAATAGGTTTTCTCACATATCACGACGATTAACGAACATTAGGTCAGTGTAGCAGGGGAGACAATTGCTTTAATATTACAAGAGTTGTCTCCTCTCTCTCTCTCTCTCCCCTTGGTAGAGGGCGCTGATTGCCCTCTAGCCAATGAGAGTAACTCGGGGGCTTCCAAGAGAAGCTAGAGAAGAAACTACCTGGGGACTGACAAGACCTACTGACGACTTCTCTCACAGTTTTAACCTGCAGGTAGGCCTGTCTTCTATACTGGCTAGTATCTAGGTAGCTGAAGTTACTACAATTGGCGTCAGAAGTTAAAGTATTAAGCGTAGATTTGCGGTTATTATAAGGCAAATTTACGTCTTGATGGCGGTCTGAATGCAGTGTCCAGATGGGCGGCCATTTTGAGGTTTTGAAAATTGGGGTGTGAAAATCTTCATTTCCGAGTCCTGACAAACTTGTTGGCTTTCAGTTACGATTGGGTCGATATAAACTGGAAGTGTGTTACTTTATGAAAGGGGTTTTGTGAAAATTTGAGCTTCCAGCGAAGTTCTGGAATATTTTTTTTTTCTCGTCGTCATGGTCACGTTTTTTCGCGATGGCGGATTTTCCAAATGAAATTGATTCATCATTCGGCTTTCATTGGTTGTGAACTAAAGATACAGCAATAGTTCTGAAGCTCTGTGCAATATATGGAGTAGTTTGACAATGATTGTTTCGTGAATTTAGCCAAAAACAATCTGTGTGTTGTGACGAAAATTGGACCCTTGATAGTCTTCTCTTTCGTCAGATCGACTTGATTTGCCATATTTGTCTGGGTATAATTTATCGCGAGTGAAGCGGGGTTATTTTGAACTACCCCAGGTTACAATTTGGTTTGAGTTCGCGTTCCTTTTGAAAATTTTGCGAGTTTACTGACACGTTGTTGTTGTTATTTGGAACAACAACAACAACGACAGTAACTTGAAGGGTTACATTCGGGAATAAAAAGGAATAGGATTGTAATTGTTTAGGTTGGTTAGATGGCCAGTGTAGCGGGCAGACTTGCCTGCTGGTTGCCTTCAATATTGCACCTTAGATTTAGCTAGAATTTTGTGTGATTTGGTGAATTTTGAAGTATTTTTTTTTTTTTCTGAGATAGTATTTGGTAGGGAAAATTAGGAGTAGAAGTTGGGATAAAGGTTTTGAAGGTGCAATATTTGAATGGTTTATATGTTAATGTTTGTGTTGTCATGTATGTGTACCGGTACTGTTTGTGTGTCCATATGTGTATTTTTGTGTTTTGTTCATAGTCCTGTTCCGTGATAATTATATTTTGTATGTGCTTGGTTGGGTTGGTAATGTTGGGGTTTTTGGAGAAGATTTGGAGCATGGGATGAAGTTTTAATGACTGAATGCGGTCAGATTAGTCATTTCCTTTCGGTTCGGTGATTGAGTTTGGGGTGCAGGGTCATGTACTGCATGACCTTGTGATGTACGTGGATTCATCAGTTGTGCTGTTGACAAATTGTGGTTATTCTTGCTGTGCCACGGTTGTCTTATCGAGACTTGTTTGTGGGAGTCTATCGCACTGTCAATTTCTGTTGACCACTTTTCACTGGTGTGGTCGACTTACAATGTATAGCAATAGTTTGGCTTTGTATTATCGGTCAAACTACATTGACTTTTCCGGTGGTCAGTTTTTGTGAATTTGATTGGGACATTCACTAAAAATCTATGGCCTAAAGGCTAGAGTTCAATTTAGTAATTTTTGGAATTCGCCCAATTTCGTCGTCAAGTTCACCTGGCTATTTCCTGGGAGCTGTTGCGCGAGGGATTAGCTGGTGCTTACATTGAATGTGGGGGATTTTCTCTCGTTTGATTGAAATTCTTGCTAGCCATGGCATAGAACATTCAAATTAATGTTTCAATAGATTTACTTGTTTGGTATTCAATACAACACAACCTCTGGTTGTATTTTGAGATTTGAGTGTTGACATATCAACACTGCACTCAATTTGATTGTGGTCTGGTGGTGTTAAGTGACACCATCTGATTTTGATTGAGAGTTTGGTGTTTACTCAAACACTCGTCCTTGGGTTTACTTTGAAAAAAAAAAAATAAAAAATAAAAATTTGTTCTGTTGAGTGTTGACATATCGGCGCTACACTCAATTACATAGTGGTCTGGTGGTGTCAAGTGACACCATCTGATTTTGGTTGAGTGATTGGTGTTTATTAAAACACACACTCTTACATTTAGTTGAAAAAAAAAAAAATAAATAAAAAATAAAAACAATTGGTGTGGCATCAACATTGCACCCGATTAGAGTGTAATCGGGTATTGTTGGGCAACACCAGTTGATTTTGGGAACATTTGAAAGACATTTTGAATAGATAAGCAGCCATAATTTAGTTGATTGCAAAATTCCAACTTGGTGAATTTTGATCCTATTTATTTTGGGAAATAGACTATGATTGTTGATAACTCCGTCTCATTTGGTATTGATTGACACCATTTGATGATTGTTTGGTATTCAACACACATTCTATTGAGCCCTTAGGCACTAACTGGGCCACTAGAGACAGCGATTATTTTGTATTTTATTTGGCTTGGTTTGTTTCTAGTTTTTGGACTCCACAGGGAAGTTGCAACAACGCGTTGACTGTGGTAACGCGTGATGCACTTGTTTTGAAGGGTCTTGTTCTTTTTCATTTTTCCTGATGGGTTTGAGTTGAATAAGCACACTTGAACGCATTGACTGCGGTAACGTGTGTGCATTCAGTTTCATTTTTTCTAGTGAGTTTCTGGAGTGGAAACTCACTGAGTGTGAGTAGTTGATACAACTACTTATTTCTGTTTTATACAGAAAACAGAATTTATTGTGCATCACAGCCATTGCTGTCAAGTTGGTTGACCGGCAAATTTTGAGCTGTGCATTTTATTTTTCCTGCAGTTTGATTGGAATTTATTGTAGCTAGATTTGTACCATTGGAGGCGAGTCTGGTTAATAGTATTTTGACCAATCAAGTAAGGCAGATAAATTTATTTCATGGCAGCCATTTTGGAAGTGAGTATTGCGGTTTATTGAATATTTTCATTTGCATTTTTGTGGAGTCCCACAATTCACACCATGACAGAACTGGTACCAGTAGACGTATCAATGGCACATAATATTGAACAATTCCAGAAGAATCCTTTGATGGAGAATTCTCTTATTAGTGGGGTAGATGTTTCCATTTGCCCTGAGTATGTTTCAGATTTAATTGAAAAACATGTAGGCGAATTGCGAACTGAGATGGAAAATCACATTCAAAATTTAAGGGGGGAAAGGGAATCTGTTGTTCAGAGTCTCTCTCAGACCTTGACAGAATGTGTTATCAAAATCGATCAGCTGGTATCTAACCAGGAGGGGATCTCTGAGAGCTTGAGAGAATGTGTACAGAATGTTTGTAAATTGGAGAGCTGGGTGGGAACGGAATTGATAGGGATGGATTCTCACTTGAGGGGGATGGATGATAAATTAGGGGCAGGGTTTACCAACATGGGGGACCAGGTTGGAATGCTGGTGACCATGATGCGTGGCCAGACGTCCACTCCAATGGTTAGAGGGGTGGGGGCTGATGCTAGTTCAGTGCAGACTGGTGATGTTAGGCTGTCAATGGGCAACGTTGAGCAGGAAAATTTGTCTGTGGTCAATGTTGCGCAAATGCCGGGGTTGGGGGGTGGGGAATGCAATGCTGGTGAGGGTGCCCAGCATGCACATTATATGGATGCAGGAGTGGTGGATGCTTGTGAGGGGTCAGGGCATCATCAGAGGGTGGAGCACCCTTCTGTGCCCATCTCTGACCCTTTCATCCCTTCACATAGTAAGGTTGGGGAGGAGCACAAAGGTAGCCATTCCTCTCCATCCATTGATCATTCTGACATTGCTCATGGTCAGGAGGACAAGGGAGATAATTTAATAGGGTCAAATGTTCCGCAGCCTATCCGGCAACATAAAGCGAGTTCGAGATCACGTCGACTTCTCCGTGGTCCTCGAACAGTACGCTGGCGTAGCCGTAGCCCTTTAACATCACGTGGCCGTAGCCCCTCGGCATCACCTTTCACACGTAGTAGCAGCCGTTCACTTCCGAAAACATTCGTTTTTTCCGGCGATGCCAAAGGTTGGTCGCCGTTTAAAATTAAATTTGAATTAGAAGCTCAAGATCGGAAGTGGAGCAAGGCAAAATCTCTAAAGCGTTTGACTGAGTGCATGCATGGCAAGGCCATCGAGTATTACTCTTTCTTACCGAAAGCAGTTTGTAATTCTTTTGATGAGCTTCTTGAAGCCTTAGACAAACGGTATGGTGATCTCGAGCCTCCTCAAGCAATCCGACATCGGTTGCAGTTGGAGGAGCGGGGGGCCGATGACACTTTGGCTGATTTTGCTTATAGGTGTGTTGAGTTAGCTGTGAAGGGGTATCCGGGGGCTCCACGTGAGTTAGTCGAATCGATAGCTGTGGAGCAATTTTTCAAAGGTTGTCATGAACCACAGGCTATAGTTTTGTTTGCCATGGAGAAAGACCCCAGAACTATTCAGGATGCGTTGACATGTGTCAACGCCTCACTGTATAATCATCAAGCTTTGAATGTAGCAGAGGTCCGTCTAGTTTCCACAGAACTCGAACCTGTGGGAGGGGATTTTTTACGGGAGGGTCGGGGTGAGTCTCCATTGAGACTTGTTACTCCTCCCAAGCTACCGGTAGCCTGTGAAGCCCCTATTAACAGAGTTACCTGTTACTCTTGTGGGAAAAATGGGCATAAGAGCTTCCGATGTCCCCAAGTACGATGCCATCTTTGTCGCCGATTAGGGCACATAAGTCGAAGTTGCCCCGTTCGCACTAATCTTGACGGGTTGGTTACCACAGGAGGACCTGCCTTGTCAGATTGTGCTGGGTCGACTGCTGCCGTTCGAGGCGTTGCCGTGTCTGGGGCTCGGAAGGGGGCAATGGT
>JAVTVY010015488.1:0-67327 GCA_036873755.1 Hanleya hanleyi
CTCGATAGAGAGCCGACAATGCACTATAGGCCGCCGGACTGTTGGGACTGTAGTATAAGTTATCCAACACCTTCTCCCAGCGCTTCATGGTGACAAATGATGATGGATCCTGGCTCTATCGTTTATTTATAACGGGCATATCTTGGGCCGGAGTTTCTTTCTGATTTTCTTCGTTGGCTTCCACAGTGTCCATGGTAAATGACCAGTCCAACTCGTCTGATGACCGCTTGATAAGCACTTGATCCACATCTACCACGGCATCTTCCATTGCAGACCATAGATCAGGGTGAAAGGTAAAATGCACTGTGCCTCCATCTAGCCGAGCCAATTGGGCAAAGAAAGGGCCGCGTCGGATGTACACATCGTGACACAAGTGGATGAGGTCGCCATCCAGTTCACCAGACAACACCCGTTTGAATTTGGTCCAGCCCTCTCGGGACAGACGAATGTGAGCCGGGCACGGTTGTGTAGGGTCCGCATCACAGACGTCTCCCACCTCCTCCATGATATCGACCTTATCCGCATACACGTGCAGGAAAACCTCGGGGGTCAAGCTGAAATACGCCAGTACTATATGCTCCGTCATGGTCAGTACGTGAATGGTACCAGATTTCACTGTCTCTCGTATTTATAGGGAGAACCCCGTGAGATCAAAGGATCAGGTGGTCATGTCATTGGGCTGACTGAGTCTAGCCGGGTAATCAATGGCATCGTCGTCGGGTTCATGTAGTTGTTCATGGGGTTCAGCCAGCGCGTCTTCCATAGCACGAACCCACGCCAATTGGTCGGGTGATCGCTCGCCCGGTGTAAACAACTGGTCCACAATAGGCACTACTTTCTCCAAGGCTGACCACACAGAGGGGCTTAGGAGGATACTTCGCGTAGGCTCTTGGTAGCGGCCCAGACGTATGAAGAGGGGAGGTACGGAATATACGTAGATGGCATTGTCCAGGTGGATGAGGTCTCCGTCCAACTCACCGCTCAACACCCGTTTAAATTTAGTCCAGCCATCACGCTGTAGCGTCACCGTATTCGATAGCATCTCAGCGGGCGCCCAGTAAATAGCTTCATCGTCTTTCACCAGGGTGACTTTATCTTGATAGACGTATAACCCCACACTGGGTGTAAGAGGCAGGATGGCTCGTAGGTAGGTTGACATGCTTGCTCTAAATGTCGAACGGTGAATGACACACACTCTGTCTCATCCCTCGTATTTATAGTGTCAATACCACAGCGCCAGGGTGAATAGGGCACAGACTAGTATGAGGCCAACCAGCCGGCGCTGGTTCCGGCGTGAGCGCTCCTGGTCCATAGCGCGAGCATCAAGGATGGCTGTCATAGTCCAGTAGTGGTGAGTGATGGCACGCCTCTCCATCGAGTGCACTCTGTGGAGGACCGCTTCTGTGAACTCGTTCAGGATCTGGCGTCGTCCCTCGTTGTCGTCGCCATCTGCAAACATGGACCGGACCACTGCTCGGTAACCCGTGAATGAATTCACCACGGTGGCATACTGTAAAATGCGAGTCGCATGGGGCTGGATCTCCGCCATGGCTCTGTAGAAATGAAGGTGTGGGATCCAGAGGGACGTGTTTTATAGACCAGATGTAGCTCTACGGGTGTAGTCCGTGATACGTACTATTCTGATGGGTTAGTCCAAAAAAAGGGAGCAACAACAACAACAACAACAACACAGATTACAGATCAATCCTTTTATTATGCGTGAACAACATAGAAATGCATGTACTGACCTGTCTGTGGGAGGTTTCCCACAATGGCGTTCACCTTCGCGTCTTTTCGTGTACGTCCGTGTCTTTTCGTTAAAGTCCGTGTATCTTCGGTAAAGTCCGTGTCTTTTCGGTAAAGTCCGTGTCTTTTCGGATCGGTGACGTCCGTGTCTATCGTCCGGGCACTTTGCGTCTGCGCCTGCATTGGGTATGTATAAGGGTCTTCATGTCCAATAGACGACGGTCACGGTGAAAACAATGGCGTATGGTAGCCCAGTGACGTTGATAAATGTCCCTGACACGCTCATCTTCAGGCAAGACTTCAACCGGAGGTACTGCTGGGTCCCAGGGAAAATCTTCTCCACGTCTCATGCTTTTCGTCTCATACAAGCGGATAGGCAAGCAGGCAGGCAGGCAAGTAGGCTAGCAGGCAGGTCAGGTCAGGTAAGTCAAATTGCAATGAATACACCCCTACCCTAAAAATGGACTCCTTTTATACGTTTTTCTACAATCCGCCATCTTGTACCCATCACCCACCATCCACCCACACGCCGCCATCTTGTACCCATCACCCACCATCCACCCACACGCCGCCATCTTGTACCCATCACCCACCATCCACCCACACGCCGCCATCTTGTACCCATCACCCACCATCCACCCACACGCCGCCATCTTGTACCCATCACCCACCATCCACCCACACGCCGCCATCTTGTACCCATCACCCACCATCCACCCACACGCCGCCATCTTGTACCCATCACCCACCATCCACCCACACGCCGCCATCTTGTACCCATCACCCACCATCCACCCACACGCCGCCATCTTGTACCCATCACCCACCATCCACCCACACGCATGTTTTATCACCCACCATCCACCCACACGCCGCCATCTTGTACCCATCACCCACCATCCACCCACACGCCGCCATCTTGTACCCATCACCCACCATCCACCCACACGCCGCCATCTTGTACCCATCACCCACCATCCACCCACACGCCGCCATCTTGTACCCATCACCACCATCCACCCACACGCCGCCATCTTGTACCCATCACCCACCATCCACCCACACGCCGCCATCTTGTACCCATCACCCACCATCCACCCACACCCCACGTGACATCAATACTCGCTTCTGATTGGCTGACGCGTGACGTCACAAAGGTCATATGCAAATTTCTGAGGTCAATGGGTGGCGTTTTACGCTTTGTATACTACTGTAGATTCACAAGGTCAGCAAATTGATCAAATGGATGGTAAGGTGGGCCAAGTGGGTGTGGATTTGAGGATTATTTATTATTGCATTGCTTAGAGCTCAACAACGGAAAGGGTCAGAGAGTTCATCACATACAACATCTGGCCAACAAGGGACGCTGGTCAGGCGGGCCCAAGACAACGATGTTGTGAAAAACACACCCGAACACTTGGTTGTGGAGGGTGGGGGAGAGGCACCAGCTCAAGTGAATACACCCCATGCTCAACTGATTGCAGCCCCTGCTCCACCCTCCACAACCAAATGTCAGGCGGGCCCAAGATACAAATATGTTGTGAATAACACACCCGGACACCAGTGTCCCTTGTTGTCTGTCCAGATGTCGCACGTGATGAACTCATGATCCTTCACGTTGTTGAGCTCTAAGCAATGCAACAATAGTCCTCAAAGCTCATGGAATATCAGTTGAGACTTAGGGTAGTTAACTACATGGCTTGCAGACTGAACTTTTAGCAACGCATGCCATTTTAAAAAAATCAGCTTACGACTAAGGATAACGAGGTGCAGAGGCTCATTCAAGATTTTTCTGGTAAGACAAAACAATTAGTGGAAGTGGTCGAGCGTCTTCGGGCGGATGTAGAATCAGTAATTGATCATCATCAAGAAATGACATAGAGTAGGTAAGATGAATGAAAAGGTTGATAACGGTCCATGTTTAGTTCAAAATAATAATTGGTGTCAAACAAACTTCATTACTATTATATTTCAAATCATATCCAGTTGATGTGACAGCATGAAGAAACCGGTACTCCCTTCGAGATTACCGATGAATTTCATATCCATCTCGAAAACCGGGACGTTTCGATCGATATAGTAACGAGAGAAACCGGGTGACGTCGCTCGGTTCTGCCCTCTCCATTTCAGCCGAGAAATTTCTTGATCCACCTCGAAGACATCGAGAAAATGCCTAGATTGATTATACGTGACCGATAACCACTCACTGTCACGTTATGCTACACTCTTCGGGGTTCCTATGCACCCATCCAATCGAGGGAGACCTTTATTCCATATAGACTGCCTTGTATCGCTGGTGCTCCTTAGAATCAATTCAGTCAGAGGGTATCGACTGCGCTGTCTGTTATGTTGCTTAATATAATTTTTTCCGAGAAAAAATCGCTTTCTTCAGGCGACAGTCGATCCCGTGAGGTGTCAGTTGTGTCGTATCGCTCAAATAAGGTTCAGTAAATCACTTTGACAGGTGGAGCTTCAAAAAAGCTCTTTAGAAATGAAGGTGCATTTAGTTACATCTGAAAGACCAAACACTTGTTCAGTGAAAATAGAATTATCCCCGTCGCTACGAAATTTCGCAGTGCCGTAAATCAGACACGTCATCGTGTCAACGGCTGTCACTTTTGACAACGGAGATGATTTCATGCGGAATGACAAGAAACGGCCGTTTCTGCAGCCGACAACAACGCGACAGCCCGGTCCCTAGATCAAAACTCAGCTAAGACAAATGAGTCACGACAGACCGTAAAGTAACTCCCGAGAGACTGCCGTGTGAGGGACACGAGCTGCTGTGTCAAAGTTGGAGATAGTTCCATGCCCATAATTGGCCAAAGATTAATGTAAAGGGGACATTGCTGATGAAATGAATTGCATTTCCAAATAATGGCTTATGAAATATTCAATCTCAGTTTACACAGAATAAACGATTTCAACGAAGCGTTAATTCTGCAAAAAATAAACACACAAAAATATATTGGCTGCAACAGCTTTAAAGGTAAGACAAATCCGACATTTTCTTTTTTACGTCAGAATTTCATAATGATTATACTGTAGCGCACACAGCTCAGCCATATCCATCTGGTACAGGTTAGTATCACGTTGACGATAGGCCTATATTACGGCTCACAAAACTCACATATGTCCATCTGGTATAGGGTTTTATTACAATAACGATAGGCCTATTACCGCTTACAACCTCACATATGTCCATTTGGTATAGGTTTGTATTGCGATGACGATAGGCCTATTACCGCTTACAAAACTCACATATGTCCATCTGGTATAGGTTTTTATTACAATGACGATAGGCCTATTATCGCTTACAAAACTCACATATGTCCATTTGGTATAGGTTTTTATTACAATGACGATAGGCCTATTATCGCTTACAAAACTCACATATGTCCATCTGGTATAGGTTTTTATTACAATGACGATAGGCCTATTATCGCTTACAAAACTCACATATGTCCATCTGGTATAGGGTTTTATTACAATAACGATAGGCCTATTACCGCTTACAACCTCACATATGTCCATTTGGTATAGGTTTGTATTGCGATGACGATAGGCCTATTACCGCTTACAAAACTCACATATGTCCATCTGGTATAGGTTTTTATTACAATGACGATAGGCCTATTATCGCTTACAAAACTCACATATGTCCATTTGGTATAGGTTTGCATTACAATGCCGATAGGCCTATTACCGCTCACAAAACTCACATATGTCCATGTGGTATAGGTTTGTATTACAATGGCGATAGGCATATTACCGCTTACAAAACTCACCTATGTCCATTTGATATAGGTTTGTATTACACTGACGATATGCCTATTACCGCTTACAGAACTCACATATGGCCATTTGGTATAGGTTTGTTTTACAATGACGACAGGCCTATTACCGCTCACAAAACTCACATATGTCCATGTGGTGTAGGTTTGTATTACAATGACGATAGGCCCATTACCGCTTACAAAACTCACTTATGTCCATGTGGTATAGGTTTGTATTACAATGACGATAGGCCTATTACCGCTTACAAAACTCACATATATCTGGCTCTTACTGTAATGTCAATGCAGGGATACAATGAAAAATCTAAATAAACACAATTAAAACTCAATAAAAACGTGCATGTACCTGCGTCACTTCAGCGGAGACCCTCACTACGTCACTCTGGATAAATACCTTTTTATTTGCGTAACGCACTTGCGTCACTCAGATGGCATCCTCTTTAAAATTGCCAGCGTCACTACGTTGCTCTGGACCGAGGCATTATTATTTGCTTAACGTACCTGCGTCACTTCAGGTGATACTCTTTCTAAAATTGTCAGCGTCACTACGTCTCTCCGGACAAATATCTGTTTTATTTGCGTACCTTGGTTGAGGCCCTTTCTGAAACCCACTCCGGACGAATACCTCCCATTTGCGTAAAGTATCACCGTCGCTAAATGGTAACAATTATTGATACGAGAAGAAACAACAACACTTGAGTTGCCACTCTCGCTTAAAGCAAACATCACAGAATTACATAAACAGAAGCACTCCTTTGACCCTGGAGTTGCCTGCTTCTGGTCCCAGGGATGTTGTTTAGTGAAAATCCCATGTCTTCCATTTCGGAAAGAACGCCCATTAAGAATAAGGGGAACACCGAAAGGGAGATATATATTACGGAAAATTATATCATATACGAGGGGCGCCATCGGTATATAGGCCTAATGTTAGCGAATCCACTAAACCCGAAAGATAGAATTATAAATGTGTAATGTTAAGAAGAAAATAAATGCAATTTCAAGTAAATATAGGTCTGTATTAATTAAAATACAATCAAAATGATCTCAGTAATCACTGGAGTCGACTTCTCCCTCTTGTCCCTGGAGAAGGCGGTGTAAAGCTGGCCGTGGACAAAGACTAGTTATATTGCACGCAAAGTGTTGCCGATTGAACTTGTCTTACATGACGGGTCTGCCAGACTAGTTCAGGCAGGAAGATGCCAATCCTCTGGTTCTCCTGCTCCTGCCCCTTGAAGTTGATGCTGACGGAGAATGTCAGTCTGAGGGGGAACTGGCGGCGCACCAAGGTGAAGAGGAATTCACCACTCCTGTCGTAAAGGAAGATCCTGGGAAGGAACACCCGCATCCCTTTGTTGACTCCCACGACGACCTCGCATTCAACGGTCCTCCTCATCAGCTGCTGGACGATCAAGCGTCGAAAAGGGAGGATAATTTATTTCTACTGATTGTTTGAAACAGATTGAGACACCACGCATTTTAACTGATTTGCCTACATCGATGATAAAAATTATCACTAACCTTCAGTCCTGACTCGAAACTACTCTGTTAAACGATCACATATATCTTGCATGTTGTACTGAAGGATGTTTCATAAATTTGTGGGAACTGTGTACTGGATATGTGTGACATTCTTCGTATTGACGAATCATCAGAAGCTGTTCCGGAGAATCTGGACAAATTTCACGTCAACTAAAAGCAATCCCTACTGAACACTGAGGAAAGAATTTCCTCAAACAGAAATAATTGTTCAAAGAGCCAACTAAAATTGTTGTTGGATCCCAACATTACAATACTTGCAAGTGTGGTTATTGAAAATATCTGTAATCAACACATTAAGGCTCATTTATTTTAAATGTACCAAACTGTGTTTGTTCGGGCGGCATTACATAATAATCAGGGAGTTCGTTTATGGATGTTCTCCATAGTGTACAAACTGTTCAGCGAGGAACAATGATTGGATTTATAGTATGCATCTTTCTAAACAGAACTTTCCATACGTTAGTCTTGCGCTTACACCTTTCTTGAGTATGCCAACGTGCCACAGTGCAAAATACTGCTTCTTCTACTTCTTGTCATTAATGGCCTATTTTTATTTCAAATAAAAAATGTTTGCTCATTTTTTTTTCAAATAATCTAGCACTCTTGAGATCCACGCGATACTTTAATAATCAGATGGAAGAAAAGCCTTTGCTATTGCATAGCGTGCCATATAGTGCATAAAGCGGGGGAGTACTAGGAGGAGTAGTAGGACACGCGACGGATTAAACTAGGTAGATGTGTACGTCAGCGGTAGACTAAGACATTCTGACAAGTCCTATTCAAACTTTGTTCAACCAGGAAATATTATGTATTTAAAAAACGATGAACTAATGACCCAATGGTATGCTCACTGAGGTGCTGCTAATGTACAAGGCATTAGTAAACCAAGATTCATATTTATACTACATGTACATGTACATTTATGTTCACAAATGAAATGCTGTAGAAATTGAAAGCAACTATCTAATCCAGAGATTTGTTTGGGGATACCGATCAACACGTGTTCCACGTTGTTCTTGGTGCACGTAAAACCTCAGAATCTACGATGCCGTTGTCTCGCTATGGCAAATCGGCCGCAGCAGAAGCATAACTGTATAGGAGAATTGGTCTCATTCCTATAGGCGATCATTTATATTTCGTTCAGCAATCCTATGATGTGTATTGGCATTTCGAGAAATGCGCGTAGGAACTAGAATCTGCCAGAAAGCAGTGCGAGTTACTTGGAAAAGTTCCGGCATCCGTAATCTTGTAGATTGGAAAGACAGAAACAGGCAAATACGCTAGTACAGTGATCCACATTCTGGATTCCTCACCATGCTAATGTTGTTCACTGAATTTGCCGTATGGTTGCTTTTAAGAAAAAGATATTTTCTTTTCATTTGAGCACGAGAGTTTGGGCGCCATACCTGTATAACGATACAAAATCTTCCTGGCCCATCATCCGGCATGTGGTATTATTGGATTGCAATTGATCTATTTACTAATTGGAGCATGTACCGGTAAAATCAATAATCAAAATCTTCCTGGCCCATCATCCGGCATGTGGTATTATTGGATTGCAATTGATCTATTTACTAATTGGAGCATGTACCGGTAAAATCAATAATCAATAGTCAATAAAACCATTGTTGGAATTGATCCTGTACATGTATGTGTAAGAGTTCTTTTCTATACTCTATGAATAAGGTATTCCAAAACTTTGGTACTCTATGAATAAGGTATTCCAAAACTTTGGTATCAATATATAACCTGGAGTTAGAGATATCATACGCAATAATAAGGCATCTGTCCGGCGTGACGTAGTGACGCTGACACTTTTAGAGAGTGTCTCTCCTGAAGCGACGCAGGTACTGTATGCGCATAAAAGGTATGTGTCCGCAGTGACTCAGTGAAACTGACAATTTTAGATAGGTCTCACCTGAAGTGACAGGTTCCTTGTGCAAATAAAAAGGTGTCTGTCCAGAGTGAAGCATACGTAGTGTAGCGACAATTTCAGAGTTGGTCTAACCTGAAGGGATACAGGTTCGTTATGCTAAGAAAATGGTGTCTGTCCAATTTTTGAGACGGTCTGATCTTAAGGGACAGAGTTTCGCTGTGCAAAGGTATCTGTCCGGAGTGATGTAGCGAGACTGACAATTTTAAAGAGGGTCTAACCTGAATTACAACACATATAAGGGAAGTGGGAAGAGGTGCCGACATACTGACTGCGTCACATGACACACACCTTTGTTATGCTAAGAAAAAGTTATCTGTCCGGACTGACGTAGTGACGCTGACAATTTGAGAGACGGTCTAACCTGAAAGCACACAGGTTCGTTATGCAAATAAAAATGTGTCTGTCCGGAGTGGCGTAGTGAAACTGACAATTTTAGAGAGGGTATCACCTGAAATGACACAGGTACGTTGTGAAAATAAATAGGTGTCTGTCCATAGTGAAGTATGTGTAGTGAAGTTGACAATTTCAGCGGCGGTCTAACCTGAAAGTAAACAGGTTCGTTATGCTAATAAAAAGGTGTCTGTCCGGAGTGACTTTGTGAAGCTGACGATTTCAGAGACGATTTGGCCTCAAGCGACACAGGTTCGTTCTGCAAATAAAAAGCTGTCTGTCTTGAGTGGCGTAGTGAAACTGTCAATTTTGTCTGTTCAGAGTGAAGTATACGTAGTAAAGACGACAAATTCAGAGGCGGCCTGACCTGAAGGAACACAGGTTCGTTGTGCAAATAAAAAGGTATCTGTCCGGAGTGGCATAGTGAATCTGACCATTTTAGAGGCGGTCTCATCTGCAATGACATATGTTCGTTGTGCAAACAAAAAGTTCTCTGTCCGGAGTGGCGCAGTGAAGCTGACAATTTCAGAGATGGCCTAACCTGAAGGAACACAGGTTCGTTGTGCAAATAAGCGGTGTCTGTCCGGAGTGGCGTAATGAGGCTGACAATTTTAGAGGGGGCCTCACGTCGCACACATTCGTTGTGCAAATAAAAAGGTATCTGTCCGGAGTGATGTAGCGAGACTGACAACTTTAAAGAGGGTCTAACCTGAAGACACACACGTTTGTTGTGCTAAGAAAAAGTTATCTGTCCGGACTGACGTAGTGACGCTGACAATTTGAGAGACGGTCTAACCTTAAAGCACACAGGTTCGTTATGCAAATAAAAATGTGTCTGTCCGGAGTGGCGTAGATAAACTGACAATTTTAGAGAGGGTATCACCTGAAATGACACAGGTACGTTGCGCAAATAAATAGGTGTCTGTCCATAGTGAAGTATGCGTAGTGAAGCTGACAATTTCAGAGGCGGTCTAACCTGAAAGTACACAGGTTCGTTATGCTAATAAAAAGGTGTCTGTCTGGAGTGACTTTGTGAAGCTGACAATTTCAGAGACGATTTGGCCTCAAGTGACACAGGTTCGTTCTGCAAATAAAAAGCTGTCTGTCTTGAGTGGCGTAGTGAAACTGACAATTTTGTCTGTCCAGAGTGAAGTATACGTAGTAAAGACGACAAATTCAGAGGCGGCCTGACCTGAAGGAACACAGGTTCGTTGTGCAAATAAAAAGATATCTGTCCGAAGTGGCGTAGTGAAGCCGATAATTTTAGAGGGGGTCTAACCTGACGGGACACAAGTTCGTTGTGCAAATAAAAAGGTGTCTGTCCGGAGTGGTGTAGTGAAGCTGACAATTGTAGAGGCGGTCTAACCTGAAATGACAGGCTCATTATGCAAATAAAAAGATATCTGTCCGGAGTGGCGTTTAGAGAAGGTCTCACCTGAAATGACACAGGTTCGTTGTGCAAATAATAAGGTGTCTGTCCAGAGTAAAGTATGCGTAGAGAAACTGACAATTTCAGAGGCGGTCTAACCTGAAGGTTCGTTGAGCAAATAAAAAGGTGTCTGTCCGGAGTGACGTAGTGAAGCTGACAATATCAGAGACGGTTTGACCTTAAGTGACACAGGTTCGTTGTGCGAGTAAAAAGCTGTCTGTCCGTAGTGACGTAGTGAAACTAACAATTTTAACGAGGGTCATTTGCGTGATGCAAATAAAAAGGTGTCTGTCCAGAGTGAAGTATACGTAGTGAGGCTAAAAATTTCACAGGCGGTCTAACCTGAGGGGACACAGGTTCGTTGTGCAAATAAAAATGTGTCTGTCCGGAGTGGCGTACTGAATCTGACCATTTGATAAGCGGTCTCAATTGCAATGACATAGGTTCGTTGTGCAAATAAAAAGATCTCTGTCCGGAGTGGCGCAGTGAAGCTGACAATTTCAGAGATGGCCTAACCTGAAGGAGCACAGGTTCGTTGTGCAAATGAAAGGGTGTCTGTCCGGAGTGGCGTAATGAAGCTGACAAATTTAGAGGGGGTCTCACGTGACATACATTCGTTGTGCAAATGAACAGCTATCTGTCCGGAGTGACGTAGTGGCACTGATAATTTTAAAGATGGTTTAACCTGAAGAGACGCAGGTTCGTTGTACAAATAGAAAGGTGTCTGTCCAGAGTATAAGTAGTGAATCGGACAATTTCAGAGGCGGTCCAACCTGAAAGTACACAGGTTGGTTATACTAAGAAAAGGGTATTTGTTCGGAGGGACGTAGTGAAACTGACAATTTTAAAGAGGGTCCAACCTGAAGGGACACCGGTTCGTTGTGCAAATAAAAAATGTTTGTCCGGAGTGGCTTAGTGAAACTGACAATTTTAAAGAGGGTCTAACTTGCATGGGAAAGAGGTATTTGTCTTCCAATCAGTCATAACGACATACCAAAACTATACTGGACTCCCAAAATGCATAAATCACCATACAAAGCTAGATTCATAGCTGGTTCTAGAAGCTGCACCACCAAGCTTCTTTCAACCCTATTGACGAGGGCCCTTCAGGAGGTAAAAGCATTTTGGGAAAGGTATTGCGCCATTATTTCTAAGAACTCTGGCGTTGAATGTATGTGGATATTGAAAACTCAAAATGTCTTACGGAAGAGCTTGATGCTAAAGGTCACATACCGTACAGACATGTATCCACATGGGATTTCTCGACTCTCTATACTACAATCCCTCATCAGGACCTTATTGACCGTCTAAGTTCATTAATAGTATCTGTGTTCAAGAAAACTGATCGTAGATATATTAATGTCGGAAGCCATAAAGCATTCTTTAGCTCTACTACATACAAGAGATATCATTCATGGGATGTTTCTTTGTTTATAGAGTTGCTTGAATTTCTCATTAAAAATATCTATGTGAAATTTGGCAGCATAATATATCAGCAGCATATAGGTATTCCAATGGGTACTAATTGTGCACCCCTGTTGGCTGACCTGTATCTGTTCTCTTATGAATATGACTATATGCAGGCGCTTTCAAAAACCGATCCATTCAAAGCCCGTTCTTTCTCATTCACCAAACGCTATAAAGACGATCTTCTCGCTGTGGATAGTCGCTATATAAATGACGCAGTGAGGGATATATATCCACCTTCACTGGATTTGAAGGAAACTACAGATAGCCCTACAGGCACATCATATTTAGATCTATATCTCTATAAAAATGAAGCGGGCATTCTCTCTCGTCGACTTTATGACAAAAGAGATGATTACAATTTCGACATCGTAAACTATCCCTTTCTGGACAGTAATATTCCAGTGGGACCTGCATATGGCGTATACATATCTCGCTTAGTAGCATTTGCTAGATCCTGTGTTAAATGTGACGATTTTAATCAACGTCACAAAACATTGGTGCAGAAACTTAAAAACAGGGCTATTCCACCAAGCGCCTACACTCAAAGTTTCTCAAATTTGGCGATACATATCGCATGCTGATAGCAAAATACGAACGTAGCGTGCAAGATCTATGGCGCTACGTTTCGTAACTTGTGTCTAATTCCGCTTAACCCGGGGCTAGGGGCCGTATGAACCCATGTACTTCAAGATCCTCATGGTACTCATATGAACAGTCACAATCAAAGCGTGACTGAGATAAATCTTTTTTTAGATGACGACTCTATAGCGAATATTATGGATTGAATACTGATCAGCGATACGAATTTGATATTTTTGGAACATCATGATGTCTTGCCGGCATCATTGAAAACTGTTGACCGCTTCTCTCTTGCAGGAAACAAGCCTATGTTTATGTATACTATGATTGTCTTTTTGAATTTGGTGCTATACTGTTATATGGAAAATGGAATAGGTCTTTGGATTATGGACGCGGATATTCTCTAATGGACGACGGCTGGATTATGAATGACGGACTAGACGCTTGTAATAGGTTCGTTGTGGAAAAGAAAAGATATCTGTCCGGAGTGACATTGTGACACTGACAATTCTAAAGAAGGTCTAACCTGAATGGACATATGTTCCTTATGCAAATAAAATGTGTCTGTTCAGAGTGACATAGTGAAGCTGACAATTTCAGAGAGGGTCTAACCTGAATGGGCCGGAGTTCCTTATGCGAATAAAAAGGTGTCTGTCCGGAGTGGCGTAGTAAAGCTGACAGTTTTAGAGGGGGACTCACCTGAAATGACACAGGTTCGTTATGCAAATAAAAAGGTCTCTGTCAGGAGTGGCGTAGTGAAGCTGACAATTTCAGAGATGGCCTAACCTAAAGGGACACAGGTTCGTTGTGCAAATAAAAAGGTGTCTGTCCGGAGTGGCGTAGTGAAACTGGCAATTTTAGAGGGGGACTCTCCTGAAATGACACAGGTTCGTTGTGCGAATAAAAAGGTCTCTGTCCGAAGTGGCGTAGTGAAGCTGACAATTTCAGAGATGGCCTAACCTAAAGGGACACAGGTTCGTTGTGAAAATAAAAAGGTGTCTTTCCGGAGTGGCGTAGTGAAGCTTGCAATTTTAGAGGGGGGAGGGTCTCACCTGATATGACACAGGTTCGTTGTGCAAATAAAAACGTCTCTGTCCGCAGTGGCGTAGTGAAGCTGACAATTCCAGAGATGGCCTAGCCTGAAATGACAAAGGTTCCTCCTGCAAATATAAAGGTATCTGTCCGAAGTGGCGTAACAACGCTGACAACTTAAGCAAGGAAATATGTTTTGATCAGAATATGTTTCACTGTTAGATCTCGTGGCAAGGAATACACCTCGGGGCTGGTTAATCATGTATGGCTGGTCATGTCTTGGTCGAAACATTTCTGGTTACTGAGATGAGAATAACCTGCAGTGTATTTTTGTACTAACCACCGCCCACCCCATCTTTCTCTCTCTCTCTCTCTCTCTCTCTCTCTCTCTCTCTCTCTCTCTCTCTCTCTCTCTCTTGGTGTCTTACATGTAAGAATGAACCGAAATCTTTCTATCCATAAAGAGGTGATTAACAATGTCCACAAGAGATTATTTTCTTTCTTATATTCTATCTTATTTTATGACGCTTTAGAAATAGTTATTGATTCGTTATTCACCCGACAGTACATTAGTCCATCAAAGGAAACAACTCATAATTACAGCGCTCTGGCTAAAAAGGACATATGACCACCCACGTCCTTTTATACGAAAGTGTCATTTAGACCAAAGACGAACCAGCTGTGCTTCCTGAAAATTCTCAAAATATCTCGATTAATGTAGGTAGGGAAAGTGTCGTATGTACCGGTGGGTGTCATGTGGTGATGGCGAGATAACGCTCGACTCAGACAAGAGCTGAAAGAAGAATACATCCTTCTCTGACTTCGTGTAAGTGAGATAATCTCCTTTTATCTCCGATACTTCCTCGCGCCTACGCCACGACAGCGGCCAACTGATAAGGTAATGTAAGCATGTGATAATCCCATGTTTCAATTAAACGCCGCTACCCTTCCCGGGGGAAATTTCACAGTCTGCTCGACAGTGTCACAGGATAGAAATATATAGCGAGTGAATGTCAGGACCAGTGAAATCGCCTTTCTTAAAAGTCTCACTGGAGTAAACCTCTTATCCAGTAAGTCAACAGCTGGTTTCTACACGCCATTCCAATCAGAATTTATCCCCGTTCAATCACAGACGACACGTTATGGCTGAACTAGGCAGAATATTTGCAACGATAGCGAGATGATCTTTCAATGATGGCTCGTAGAATAATGAGAATGATTTGCTGTGAAACATACTTATTTTCGCGTGCATTCAATAAATAAATGGGCTATGTGTACTGGTTGAGATTTATAGGCGATATTCATAATGCCGAAGAAATAGGATGTGGCGAAATTAAAACCTTTTACGTTATCAGAGACGAAGAGAAGGGATCAGAAATCTTCACGTCAGTAAGATACATACGCTATTAAATAGCTCTGATTGGTCTAAATGATCTCGTGATATCCCATGGAATTGACCCTAATTCGTTGAAGCGCAGTCACGTTTTCAACGCCTGTCGTGAAGCTTTAACGCTCGTCTCGACGCTTTACTGCCCGTCTCAACACTTTAACGCCCATCTTAACGCCATTTTTGCGGCAAAAATTGTTCAATCAGGACTACAAATAAGACGATTTTCCTGATAAGGTGTACGGATGCTGTTGTCATCTGTCAGGTTAACCGATGAGTTGCGGCGAGCTCGGCCACGGTCGCGTCGCGTATGACTTTAGCTTTCCTGCTCGGCCACGGTCTCGTCGCGTATGACTTTAGCTTTCCTTTGTAGATTATTCATTAATAGATTGTTTGGTATTTTTCGTTTATTGATGTTCAGCGGATCGGAATATGGCAAAAACTAGATACCGTCGATCGAATACGATCGAGGAGGCATCCCTTTTGCATGTTAAGTAAAGAAAACATCCATTGTTTGTGAAGAGAGTAAAAACGTAAAACTTAGGAATAACAATTTTAACATGGCCCCCAGGTGGTACCACCTATAGGCGAATCGGCACAAAAACATTCACAAAAGATAACTTGAGGGAAGATTCCCACATACCAATGTGGAAAGAATCCGTTCAGCTCTTCAAAGTTACTGTTCGGAAATGCAAATTTACCTTGGCCCACAGATGGTGCCACCTATACGCAGATTAGCACGAAAAACAATCCCAACCGAGATCTTGAGGCAAGATCCATTGGCATTGGAAATAGAAAACTGAATCTGTTCAGTTTTATCAAAATGTTAACTTGGCCCACAGGTGGCGCCACCTATAAGCAGATCGACATGAAAAAAACAATCCCAAGCGAGACCTTCAGGCAAGGTACCCATATATCAATTTGGAAAGAATCCATTGAAGTTTTTAATATTGTCCGTAAATATAATTTTAAATTGGCCCCTAGGTGACGCCGCCTATATGTTGATCGGCATGAAAAACAATGCCAAGTGAGATATTGAGGTGAGGTACACACATACCAAATTTGGAAACAATCGGTTAAGATTTTCAAAAGTTATTGTCTGGAAACACTTTTAACATAGCCTTCAGGTGGCGCCACATTTACTCGAATCAACACGAAAACAATCCCAAGCCAGATCTTGAGGCAAGATACCCACACACCAAATTTGGAAAGAGCAAGAATCCTTAAGGTTTTCAAAAGTTATTGTCTGGAAATGCAATTTTAACTTGACCTCTAGGTAGTGCCACCTAGAGGCGGATTGGCACGAAAAACAATCCCAAACAAGATCTTGAGGCAAGGGACCCACTTACCAAATTCTAAAACATGAGGTTCTGCCTGATAAATCGAGCCCTTTTGGGGCAACGATTTGGTGTAAGACTCACGAAATATAATTGACAAAGGATCTGCTGCAAGTTGTATTGTCAGTCTTTTGTCCAGGATATTACCTTTTCAATGGGAGGTCTTACACCAAAGCCTTGCCCCTTTTGGGGTTGCAATTCATTGAGGGTTGGTAGAATTATACAAACATTGCAGACTACACACAAATTTCTGCCAAGAAAAATTTAATAGATAAGCTCAAACGCAATATATGAGGGTCAAGCGAGGGTTAGTTTTGGAGACGGAAGGTGGGGCTTGGTGCCCGGGGATAGGGCATACTCCCGAGGTCAGTGTAAGCTCCTGGAATATATGAGGATATGGAATCGGGCGAGGCTTAGTTTAGAAGATAGAGAGTAAGGCTCGGCGTCCCGGAGGTGGGAACATACGCCCTAGGGTAGTGGTAGGTGTACTGACATCAAAGCCACGGAAAGCTCCCTGCACATGAAACAACCACACTGGCAACTGCATGCCGTCATCTGTCAGTCTGAGGAACCACAAGGTCAGGAATCCAATTCAACTCAGGAAATTGATCATATGCACAGTTAGGGAATCAGTTTTAATTAATATAATAAGTTAAATGTGTGAACACAAATATGGCCCATGCAAAAGCTTTAGGGTAAATCATTTGATGTGAAATACAATTATTTGATAGCATAATTGAAGGAAATGTTGTCCTTCATTTAAGGCGGCATGACATTCAAAAACTAACAGGGGTTCGGTACTGCGGGGATTCCCACGCCAGTTATTTCATATTATATTTCTGAAATAAAATATGGTTCGTGCAAAAGCCTTGGGGTAAATCATATGATGTAGAATAGAAAGATTTGGTATGAATGAATTGAAAGGAAGTGGTGTCCTTCATTTAAGGCGACACGAAATTCAAAACTAACAGCGGTTTGGTATAGCGGGGATTCCTTCGCCAGTAATTTCATATTATAATTCTGAAATAAAATATGGTTCGTGCAAAAGATTAGGGGTAAATATGATGGCCGAGAAGGGACATCGCTGTATTGTGTTATGAATCGGGACCATGTGGAATAGAATGATTTCATAGCAAAATTGAAGGAAATGGTGTCCTTCATGTAAGGCGACACGAAATTCAAAAGTAACAGGGATTCGGTACTGCGCGAACCTTCGCCGGTTAATTCATTGTTTACTTCTGAAATAAAATAATGAGATAAATAACCTGCTAGTAATTACTAATAAGGAATATATTGTAGGTGATTCGGCATGTCTGTGTGTATAAACAATGTACACTGCATCTCAAAGCTTAGGTAGGTTAGTATCATATGCTGATGAGAAGCTGTGGATAGGAAAAATTTTAACATTTGGGGCCCCAGTGGGGACATCCTTCCGAGGCTAGTGCATAGGTTGAATAAGAGTAGCATCGCGTAATCTCCCGGAATATATGATAATTCTGGGGGGGGGGGGGGTTCAGGAGACATAGCGTTAGGCCGAGAATCTATGGGCAGAAAATTTTAAAAACTTTTTCGGATAGGGACAGGGACGAGAACAGGGACAGGAACCGGAACACGGACATCCACAGATATCATTTAGATCCCTATATCGAGCTTTCCGCAGCTAAAGCTACAGGCTAGATAAAAATCTATTCAGTTTTTCAGGAATTATCGCCCGGAAATGAAATTTTAACTAAAGGTGGGTCAGAACAAAAAATCGCATGGTCTTGTTACCTGTACCTCCTGGATTTGGCACTGAGATGTTCTTGAATTAATGTAGGCCTATCTATGTCAGTGGCTTTAAAATCTGCAAGGCCACTGTCTCTGTTTAATTCATTTGTGGGAGAAATGTATTTGTACATGTTCCAGGGCCTAATATCACCATACTGTACAAAATAGGCCTGAAACCGGATGATGTAGGCCCCTTATATCCATGACAATAAAATCCCACCTCTGTCCCTTGATGCAATGCAGGCCCCCAACATCCATGACAATTGAATGGCTGGTGGCGATCGTTATACAATTCAATTAGCCTGTCACCTCCCTCATGTAATGTGACATCAACTTAATTGCCAGCGCGCGGTCCCTGGACTGTCACAGTCGGAAGAGAAAGCTTTAATATGGTATGTCGGGTTACATACAGGACTTCACACCTTGCAGCACATGTACTGTGCGTTGACAATTTAATTAGTCTCGTGTTACATAATCAATGATAGATTTCTGGATAAGTGATCACCTGTCATGCAGACGAATGAATGCACAATTTATCACGTGATTGAAAGAGGTAAAATACGTCATCAGGGTTCGGGTCCATTGAATGGCATGGATGTAAACCAGGAACTTAATGCACTTTAAATGCAAATGGATTCAGAGGTCACATATTGAGCCAAAGGCCAGTCACTGTTTTGACCCCCAACAGTGACCTTTTTGAGTCGTGACTGTGAACCAATCACTGATGAGCTATCTATGCAAATGAGAATATGGAAATTTGTACCCAAACAGACAGCCACTTTACCATAGGTCCAGATGGAAAATTTGCACATAATAGACATTGTTGAAAAAACACAAGTATCCAGTTTCAGACAAAAAACAATAGGTATCTTCCCCGGGACAGGAGCAATATGCACAACAAATTTGAAGCTGATTGACGAAGGCATTCGGAAGTTATCCGACGGAAAAGATTGACCAAAAGGAAAATTTGCATGTAAGAGGATTTGTAGATAAAAATCCAGTTCCCAGTTTCGGGCAGCGCTGAAAAACAATAGGTGTCTTCCCCTAGGCAGGACCAATGTGCACCACAAATTTGAAGTTGATTGACAAAGGCATTCATACGTTATCCGACGGAAAAGAAAGGTGGGGAAAAGAAAAAGAGGCGGAAGAAGAAACTGACAAACACATAGGGCATCCCTAGGGATGCCTAATTAACATAATATTTAATACGTATAGTACCATTAACTTGTGTAAACATAATCATCAGCTTTCGTCTTTCTTTGCCTGGGAGAATGGGGTTAGACAATTCTAAATTTAAAATCGAAAAAATATTTGGAAATACTGCCTAATAAATTATGTCAGAATCTTGTCAAGTTCAGACACATATTCCCAATAGAAACTGGTAGATGGACCCATGTAGCACGCCGCAACAGAACATGCCAAGCATGTTAGTTAGCGAATATCACTATTTATTTTACGACAGCAGGAAAGAGTATATATCCGACCATTATACGAGCAATAATAACGATATAAAATATGACGAGCTGTTCAACGCAGAATGAAAGGCCACATGTACATGTAACAAGGCCTATTTAGCAGAAAGTGAGCAGGGTGAAAATGAAAATGATGCTGTACAATTTGGTTGAGGTAATATTATGACCGACGCTTTAAACTTTTTTTACTGCAATATATACATATTCAATGACAGTTTGACACCTCTCAGCAACCAGGAAATGAATATATTGTGTTCCGGTGGTGTCTAGTTTTAATTCGATTATTACCATGTCGGCGATGGATATGTGTTCAATTCGAATATGATAAATAAGTTCAGTATAACATGGTTGTTTTGATATCAGCTCGGGTATCATCTCTCGGCCTGTATCCGTCTCGGCGTTCAATAACGGGTCAACATTGAACACGGCGAATCGATCTATGTGTCCAGGGTCAAGATATTAGTCGAACTGAAAACCAGGCATACCGATTCCTTGTTTTAGGCGTTCTAGATAATTTATTTCTTCATTCTTTTTAAGTACATGTGTATATATATCACTGCAGCACATTACACCATTTATTGTTTAGTTTGTCTGTCTTGTTGCAATAAATTGGTCGATGAAAATTACACTGAATTTCAGGACTAAAAAGGATCAGAATTAAGATTTCGCTTCTCTTGGAGCTCTCAGAACATAAGCAGGGACATTGATGAAGTCTGAAGTCGGCTTGCAAGAACGATGGACTGATCTTGGGTGCTCAAAACTGACGACATAAATGTGCTTATGAAGCAAAAACCTAAGTCGTCCACTGTATTTCTGCAATCCTATGATCATGGGAAAGAAAGTGCTCGTTAAATTTTATATTCCACTAAAGGCATGTGAGTATAACGGATTTTTCCCGTTATATAATGGACAGACGAATGACAAGAAAACGTCTCACAGTTTGTTCTGAATGTTTAATAATCGATAAAAGAGATTTGAGACGGACATAAACAGGACAAAAACACTGAATTCCACAGTAAGATATCTCTTTAAATAAAAATGACCCTTTGCAGCGTTTCGTGAAAATATTGTATCCTGTATTTCTAACGGCATCTCTGACTGAATAGATGAGCTTACGATCGATAGCTTCTCCACTCGCTCGTTTATAAAAGGTTTACTGACAATGGAATTGGCCTTATCACTCTGCCAAAACGCATAACTTCCCTAATTGCGTGTTTTCTAGCGAGAATATTGGAAAAATGAAATCTTGTTAAGTTATGTAGTCCCTGTTTGCTGATTAAGGAAGAATAATGTTTTAGTTTGCAGATCTCTTCGTCGTCAACATACACGGTCACGTAACAAACCAATATGCAAAAGCCGGTCCATTGTTCAATATTTTATCGCACACTGTCGTAAATTACCGAGCATCATTCTCTAAATATCATTATAACCCTGATTTTGTGATGGCTTGAACTCTCGTTTTCCAATACGTGTCAAGGTTTCGCTGTCTTGGACTGCGGTTATGATGTATGGCGTGTCTTAATCAAATTATAAGGACAAAATTATGAAGACAAATGTGCCAAGTAAAGGATTTGTTACAGTGGAGTCACTCACATATATCAAAGGGAAGGCAATTTGCTGGTCAAAACGTCCCATCATTGGATCATTGCTTCAGAATGCACAGTTCGAGATGAACTGTGGAATATCGGGTCAGAAGATACCCGAATAGAATAACTACTCATGTCGCATGTATCGACTTAAACGATCCTGAAGAGAGAGGGTGATTAACAACGAGAACTTGACTTCTCAAGCCAAGCGGTGGAATGTCCATTTGTCAACCAGACACAATTATGAGATCAACTGATTTCGGAAACAATTTTAGAGGAAAATGTGTTTATCTTTACAGTCACATTCTTTAATTTATTATATAAGCAAGTCAACACCAACATGGAAGTAAGGTTTCAATTATGTCTTTCTGCAGTACCAGAAGGTATAATGTTTAATTGGATGATCTCCACTGACCAGAGCACCAGTACACGCGATTTTGGTACTAGCTTTTTATCGTAGTTATTATAAATATTATCGAGATCCCTTTAACATGAAAAATGCGCTTTACAGACATCAAATCAGCAGCCGTTGTCGGTTTGTCAGATGCAGAACATAAAAAGTCACATGGCGTTGAAATGTTACCATTAACCTAGGAATATTCCAGATTCAAAATAAATCCCTTAAGACAAGGCTTATGCTATAAATCCAGTAATTAGTCTTTTATTTTACACATGGGAACATGGTTGATCCATGACAGTGATTCACTATAGCAGTTCCGCAAATGACGTCATTATATTGGTTGACCGAGCGACCGATCTCTCCATTATGGGATATTACACCCTGTTGATGGCTGTATTGACTATGTAAATCCATGGACATGAAGCGATGTGCATAATCAAGGATAAAACCGATCGCAATACAATCAGTAATAGAGAAATACGAGCGGGCCGACCCACGGCGTTAAATGACGTATCGCATCGCTGTGATGGATTGCCGACTTGTTGCGGGTTTCAGTGCGCCACTATTATAGATGTTTGGTCCAAACTCGGTATGATTGTCTATTTTGAATAAATTCATTTCTCCACAAATATGATTGATGAAACATTTGCCTGGGTTGTAACATATCACACGTCATTACAAGAGCTTTGCTATCTGCAACTGTTCTTTATATCGCTCATATACGGATTTCTTTACGCCATCCATCAGAGTCTACAGAAGAGCGGCGAGTTGTCAAGCGAAAAGGGTCACGTTGTGCAACCAATGATGAACATTAGACATTTGAGAAGAAAAAAAAATCTCTAGAATTATTTTTTTGATTAGCAATTCTAAGAACACGTTATTAAGCAGTTATTCAGAAATAATCGATGTTTTTTTTTCTTTTGCGGTCAACACTAATATTCTAGTGATATTCGGAAATCAAATCTCGCTAGAATTGAAACAAGAATAAGTAAAAAATAACGACTGTCTAAAATATAATTTAGCAAGTTTGTCCGTTATGTTTTATTTATATTAATTGTCATTATTATTATATTTCATAATATGCGTCTAAATTCTGCCTAACGCTGTAGTGTGGCATTAACGATAGTCCACCAGATCTTGTGTTTAATCTAAAACAGACTCTGGAATATGAAAATCTTCACTTATAGAGAAGATGTTTTTCTCGCCACAACATGCTATGGGCCCCGCCATTGTGCCACAGAATAGTTCCTGTCTGGAAATACTTGAAAGTAGGGAATAATACAAACGTTCACATACTTGCGTCTTTGTGTACTCTCTAAAGTAAACTTATGTTAAGAGTAGAAAATCATCCCGCTCAAGTATACTGAACTCCATTAAGGTTTGAGTGAAATCACTGAGTCTGCCACTTCGACGAGTGAAGCACGGGTAACGAGAAAGGAAATTGACCACCTTTCAACTTTCTGTCCCAATGATTTTGTTTACAGAAATATAATACATTATCTAGGGTTCCAATACTTAAATCTAAGGTACTTTATACCTTGACAAGCCAGAACCCTGTCAAAATCGACACTAAAATCTGATCCCAAGCATGGTCGGTTTACACAGGTTTCACTGTAGGTTAATGTTCTGGTGTACATTTGATAACTGATTTTTCACTTGGCGTATATAATATTATACTCGAGTGTTGTGTACTTGGCGTATTGTTCTCGGGTGCTGTACACTTGGCGCATTGTACTTGGATGTTGCATATGAATTTGTATTCTGGATGGAATTCGGTGTAATCCCGAATTGAAGACGGGCTTCCGAGAGAGACTGTTGTCATCAGTACGTCCTTCAAGTTCGATGAAGGGACACGTCCCCCGAGGCTCGAGTCGGAAGCGTGGCGCTTAATTGATGTGAACGTATCAAGCATTAGATACAAGGATTAGAGATTACTCGAGCACGGTTTTTAAGATAGGGAAAGGACCACTTAATGAACAGCTGTGCTAGACAGGACTCGTTTTACCTTGAAACTGATCAATTTGCTTCGCCAATACTACCGTGGGCCAAAGCGATGAAAATCTTCCCCTCGTCCACTAAACGGCTTTCTTGACCACTTCACCGCTGTATTGCTTCAGGGCGATGGTTCATCTTAGCGACCACCTTCTAGAAAATCACTTTCGAATTCCGTCCCTAAACCTTGTAACATGAGCTGTTCATGAATCGGAAACTCAGCAATCATGCAAAAGCATACATGAATTTACAGCCTTGAAGGACAAACCAATGCGTCCAACGCAGTCCGCGCACGGTTTAAATATATTACAAGACTGCATGACATATGTTGCATGGACACATCATGGTTTGCTGTTTCTGTTTAGTTTAAAAAAAGATAAAGGTTCTCAAAATCTGGCTAGTTGATGGAGTCTGCTGGGGAAAATGAAATTAACAATATATTCAAGAAATACAAATATGTAGTCTTGTCTTTTTCAACTTAATCGTTTGCCACCACCGCTCCCCCCCCAGGCTAGATAGGGTTAAGCGTCCATGCGTACAGTAACCGACCTTTATACTGGTATAGTTTTGGAACCATTATTATGTGTAGAAACAATGCAGAATCAGAGTGTTAAAATGTTGACAAAACTGACTCCATTTATAATCGTTTGATTACTGTATTTGAAACAAGTGACCCCGGTATGTGTGGTTCTGTATGCATCCGCATGCTGTTTGAAATTGTGAGACGTTTAATGTAACGACTTGCAATTGAGGAGCGTGTTCTGGCCGCTAAAAGCTTTTCTGTTTTGGTTGCAAGATTTTGAGATTTGGACTATTAAAATTCTGATGGAAATATTTATAATCATTCATCCACGCGCAGGCTTATCGATGATCACACCCATACATTTTCTCTGGTACCAAAGAAATCTCTTGGGCATGAAAAGGCAATGCAGGGGACGGAACTCTTGATGAGTCAAATCCTCGCCATGCTGCAGGAACATGGATTTATATTTTCTCGATCAAACGCATGCCTAGTCACCCTGTTTACGTCTCATGTATGATGTGTGTTATTTATGTTTTTCTTTAATCCTATAGTCCCGACGTCCAAAGTATACTCAATGGTAATTCAAGAAAAGCTATAGCTGTAAGACGTCGGTTATCAAACGACATTTACGGCTTTTTGCTGAATTGATTGTGTATAAATGTATGCGGAGACATTTTCCACGCAATCGTAAATCACGAGGAATATGATCCCTGAATGGACGCCTCAATGAGCTTTCTTTTTCATATATTGCTTTTTCTTTACAAGCTGCTTACGATCGAATCTCAGAAATTGCTCCCAGGACAGCAATAAAACCGTTGTGTTTAATGCCTTCCAAACTTTCGCAAAAGAATCTATGAAGAAAATTGTCTCATCCAATGTTTGTGGTATATCATGAATTATTAAAAACTATAGTATGAATTCTGAAGTGCTCCATCCAATAATGAATATCAAATCGTTACAATATAACACGGCACAGAAACTGAAACGAAATACCGATTAGATGTTATAATATACCATTCTTGAAATCACACTGAATGAGACTCATTTCTTATCGCTATGTTTACCTCGGTAAATGAACAACGCGTCTTTTATATCAAAGTCCTGGTGTTGCAATAGCTATCAAATTCATGTGGTGTAGTGGGGTAAGAACGAGATAACTCCTTGTACGATTCCGATTAACAGTTGGTATTAGAAGCATGTTATACCCCTCACCCTATATGTACCCCTGTTTGGTCATACAAGCGAGTCAGTCTAACACCATTTAGATACCATATGAACTAGCAGAGGGAGAATTTGGTAGCTGAACAAATAATTTACGAGAAATGTGTTTTAACTCCTGATTAATTGCTACAATAAAGAGGCATAAAACATCAAGGTAGCTCGTGCCTTGTGGATAATTTAAATGTTTCCACAATGAAACTTTTTGTTGCTTTCTTGACTAGAAAGCAACTAAATCTACAGATGTTAACAACTGTCATTCTTTAAATGATTCTCTGGCTGTTCCGCAAAAGACACATGAGATGTGGGGTATGTTGAAAACCAAGTATTTCCAATTTCGAACAAAAAGTTATACGAAGTAGAACGAACTTAGTTCCCAGGTCACTAGGGCGCCACCTATCGCCCAGTTAAAAGTGCTCCACTGTGGATGATAAATGTATAAACGCACCGGCATTTTTTTATCCGGATCAGATGAACCCGAACAAGGCCCGGACCAGTTTTACCCGGGTAAAACGCTGTGGTGTGACCTCGCCTTTAGATACAACACGAAATTCCCGAGTAACAACGTGTATCTCCAGATCATCGTGGTTTGTTCGTTTCAGCCTATTTTATTACATAAGTTTTGATGGGATCGATGCACGTAGTGAAGTTTGCAAAAGCCCGAGTACCCAATCAGAGCGCTTCTAATGGAGGGTGTCATGATTCGAATTGAGCCAGTCAGTGGGCTTGATAGACTTGTTATAACAAACATAGCTAAATAATATATAGCCCTCACAGGGCTATAGGTCGGCCCCAATCACCTCCAGCGAGGGTTATAGATAATTTTATTACGAATCCACCTCTGAAACTGCCGTATCTAATCTCTATCCCCTCCTGCGCACTATTTTAAAATCTTGCGCACTATTGTGAAATAGTGACGCATATATCGCCGTCTGAATTTTCCAGTCGAAAACTTCAACTCTCTACGCGCCATGTTGGTGACGTCACGGTATATGTGTGCTGGCCGTTTGCAATTGAACATGGCGCGTATAAAGTGGAAGTTGTCGACTGGAAAATTCAGACGGCGATATATTCGTTACTATTTCACAATAGTGCGCAAGATTTTAAAATAGTGCGCAGGAGGGGATAGAGATTAGATGTACGGCAGTTTCAGAGGTGGGTGATTCGTAATAAAATTATCTAAAACCCTCGCTGAAGGTGACTGGGGCCGACCTATAGCCCTCATACTCGTGAGGGCTATATATTATTTAGCTATAACAAACACCGCGAAATTTTGTCAAATTATTTGAAGATAGGGAAGGACCAAATATTTGTCGATAATTTATACAAAATCTTATTCTTTTTCAAATCAGATAAAATGAAAATTCACCCGAAGACTTCCAACGATATTGGCTATGAGAAATGAATCAGAACCGATGGTTAATTAGATGATTTATCCAGTGTCGCCACGCCTAGGACCTATGGGAATTCTTCTGTTTGAATTAGACAAGTCCCGGACGGTGTAACAACATTTTCCGGAGAGAACAAGACGTTCTTTTAACGTCCGGCAAAACAGAGGGAATCCTTTTTTAACACAAATAAATGTTTTCTCCCGAGGGACAGTGGATTGACGGAGAACAGATTCCAGACTGGAGTAAAAAGCTCGTTCGCATTCTGTTATATTGACATTAGACTCTTGGGAGTCCGTATTTAAAAATGGTGCGCTGACAGAATTCGAGAAAGCAGTGCCTTTGTCTCCGAGCTTTATGGCATTATTCCCCCAAGCCGACCCGTCCGGATTGTCAGAAAATAATAGCTGAAATGAGCATTCATAATTGAGACATCAAACATCAACTGTCTCATCTATTGTGGGAATGAAATCTATTAAGGTTCATTCAGCATTCCTGGGTCTTCGGGGTGAGAAAAGTCTGAAGAATATTAAATTAGACAAGGCACAGTTTAGACTAACCGTTTATTAGGCACACATATAACAAACCACTCCTCACAATTCAATACATTCCAGACTTATTCTTTATTGGCCTATACAGCCAGCAAATCGACACCCACAAAATACAGTCACAAGATGAACACTGGCAAACCAGTAAACATAAACTCGTTATTCTATAGATAAGAGCGCGAGAAAATATGGCAGGGACGTATTAGGAACATATACGAATGCATGGAATATAACATTCCATACAATATTGGACAGTGCGATAAGGGAATATTAGGCACAGTACCAGGGAAGCGTATCGAACAATATAGAATGAGCACAAGGAACAACACGGAAGTAGCTTACTGAACAATATGATAGGGGCGCAACGAAAAACACGATGTTGGGACGCTAGCAGCAATTTGGTAGACCTGCGATGTGGAATCCCTTAAATGTGAAATGCAAAGGTTTTTTGATTCTCATTTTTATACTTTATATTGGTTGGATAATATCGGTGAATTTCTTAACGGCACGAGGAACACTATGGTCTATCAGCAAAAGATGCAATATGGTATATGATCGTAATGAATCATAAGAGAGGAGTATAAGGAACAATACGGAATAAGTACACAACGAACATTATGGTAAAATGGGATAAATACTGAAACAGCCCGGTAAAACTCGAAGGTGAAAACGTAAGTTAGGGACAGCGACAGGAGCGCAGGGGAAACACATATAGTGTCCACTTTCACCCTCTGAAGAAGTTACACACTTAATGCAATTCTGTCTGTTGACTCTCTTCCCATAACTTTAATGGGAAGCCATGTGACTCTGTCAGTATGTCGGCACCTCTTCCCACTTGTAATTTAATCGATTATACGGTTTTCGTCAGTATTCTTTCTTCTGTCCACATTTCATTGATATGACTGCTTTCCTTTGAAGCCGAAATTTCTTGCTACAATGCTTCATTTTCTTTTTAATCATCTTACCAATTATTCATACTTTGCTGATGGTAAATTTGGTTATAAAGCCAGGTTAAATGTTCTAGAGGGAATATTAAAAGACGTAATCGACTGAACTATTATTTTGGAAGAGAGCAATAATCGCCCTCGGCCAAATACGGACTATTCAAGACAAGATAACATTTCCTCGAGACTGTTTTATACTTGCCAGCGCGGGCACGGTTACATCACAAGTATGACAATGAAAGAGAAAAATAACGTAATTCCAAATCTGGAGTCACAAAACATAATATACCAAGGAACGTCACGGGTTGGCCTCATTTCGTTAGATTTACTCGGCGGCTGGATCAACCTTACGATTTAGAGACGATGGCTGATCAAATGCCCGATCTGATGACAGCATAGACCGTGTACGATAAGGCTCTTACGATTTGGAGCAGACGGCTGACTTTCGTATGTTAGATTTGGTAACAGCATATACCGGGTAGAGCAAAAGTTTTACGATTTCCAGATGGATGACTGACTTCCGAATGTTGACCTCAGCCTACACCAGGTTTGAGAAGGTTCTTACGATTGCAGACGACGGCTGACTTTCGTATGTCTGATCTGACGATAGCATCTACCGGATACAAGAACGCTTTTACGATTTCCGAACGATAAATCACTTCCGAATGTTGACCTCGACACCGGGTATGGGAAAGTTCTTACGTTTTGCAGACGACAGCTGACTCTCCAATGCCGGTCCTGGCAACACTGTAGACCAGGTACAACATACAAAAACGTAGAACGACTTGCAGTGACAGCCGACTCTCGAATGTCGGATCGGGCACCAGCATAGATCAAGTAAGTCTACAAGGTACAAGAAAGTTCTTACGGTTTGCAGACGACAGCTGACTCTCCAATGCCGGTCCTGGCAACAGTATAGACCAGGTACAACATACAAAAACGTAGTACGACTTGCAGTGACAGCCGACTCTCGAATGTCGGATCGGACACCAGCATAGATCAAGTAAGTCTACAAGGTACAAGAAAGTTCTTACGGTTTGCAGACGAAGACGGACTTTCAGATGCCGAATATGGCGCCAGCATAGGATGGGTAAAAGAGCGGAGATCAAATAGCAACACGGTACAAGCCAATATATCATGCATGTAACCACCAGGTGATGGAGGCCTATCATCACGGCTGCAAATCTAACCAGTCCCGTAAGTCTACAATCATCCTTGTTTGGCCATGCTGAAAAACCAGTTTAAACACGGGCTTCTCAATCACACTCCGGGGAACAATAATGCTACGATGATCAGCGTTCGTCTTGTTACCAGAAATCACTTTCTCGACTCAACTTCCCTCTAACATAACGCACAGAGCTGATTGCAAAAGATGCAACACAGAAATACATACCCCATACCCATGTCCGGATTTAAGGATCCCCAAGTCCTGATGGAGGTGATTGCGTTTAATTAACTGTTCACCTACTCCTTAGGTTACACCACTTCACAACGCCAACGTTTCTTCTTCGTTTTTCAGACATAGGCGAAACATTGTCAAAATGCATGGGTAACAGATGGTGTTCCGCCCTTTCCCATATGCGTATCAAATAGCATACCGCCTACGTTCGTCGAACGATATAGAACGGCCACACGAGAAATGCGTGACCGCTATCAAAATTCAGCTGAAACAAAAGTCCTCAATGAATATCTATATTCTAAAGGCACGTTAGTCAGATGAAGTGAGTGAGTTATCAGTTTTAATGTCAGCAATATTTCATTCATATCGCGACGACGATAAGTTTAGACATGCCTTCCATGTTATCCCTTCGAGTGAGACAATTGATGTAAATTATCTGGGTCCTTACACCATTCATAACTGCATAAGTTTTTTGAAACGAGCATTTTCAACAAGTAGAGCGTCACATGGCACATAGATTTTTATAGCCGACGACGACAGATTTTTTCTTGAAACTCCCAGAAATAGTATCAAAATGGATATTCCAATTTAGTCTGATGCGTGTAAATTCTATATTATATAGATGGCGTTGCATGTTGCGTGTTGTATTCTAAATCCGGGTCATTATAGGGGTCTAAAATGTTGCTATCATACCGTTGTTTACCTCACATAGTTTCTAATACAGGCGTGGGTATAGGACCAACCATTTTGTTCTGTCGTTCCATACTAAAAGTCAGGAGCCCGGTCCACACATGGGGCTACATGTCCCATCATACATGTATCTTACACACGGACACTCAAAGCCAGCTCTTCAGTTATGTAACTGGCCATATTTGCACGCGAACACCTGTAAAACGAACAGCAAAAGGATGATTACAGTTTTTGAGTTGAGTGGGGACTACCCCACTCAACCCGCCAGGGTGAGCGGGGAACGGAGGTGGAGAGGGGACAGACGGCGATTTTGTCGAGAATAATTCCATCACGAGAATCAGTATGCGACAAGGCTATTTGAATTTTAATCTGTTCACATTTACCAACTCGGCTGTGCGATGCTCTTCCCTCGTCGTTTGGAACCCCTCTCTAATGCGCTCATATTCTCCTCCAGGGTGGTGTAAATGGATTAGAAACAGACCCCTGACTTGCATTTACTCAGCAATAATACCGTTACAGCGACATGTTGTGCTGAAGGGGATATCATGTGTGGCTTCAAGAATCTCTGACTCGTGTTTGCTCGTAAAGGTTTAACAATGACACAAGCAAACGTGCTACAAATAGGGACATATTCTACAGAACCCTGATGTGAATGTTTGAACACATTTGAAACACAATCAGGTAAATGAACTGCACATGATAACATTATTTAATCAGCATCACTCTAGAGCAAACTATATCTAATAAATATAATCCACATTAATTCTTGAAAACGTCAGTATATCAAGCACATTTTCTACACCGATACAATTGAGGCGTGGTCCGATATACATTTAAGTGACACGAAATACTATACTTCTGATATTTTTAACTCTATCCATCTATGCTGCCCGATTAGATATGTAATGATTGAGCTAATTGTCCATTCTTCATGAATGGCTCCCTTCTGTCTGAGTGCTCCGGAATAGATCCTACTTTTGGAGATGCTATACTTTATTCCTCAGCTGGGCAGCGTTTGCGTTTGTCTTCTCTACCGAGGAGACATCGTTCGGAAACCAGTTCTCCGGAAATTGGACTTGACAACCAGTCTGCATGTAAAGGAACAATGTCTTAATACAAATTAAACAATAGCTTCATCTCCCTGATCTGGTCGGCTAAATGGATTTACCTTTCTCAACCGATAATCATGGTAGTTATATGCAAGACAAACCGTGATGATATCCAAAATTCAACTTGTAAGCATTTTAGGTGAAACGTGTTTGAACTGAACCTGAAGATGTTGAAATATTCATTATTTGTAAGGTTGATTTTGAATATTGATACAAAAACACGAATATTGTATGCATTCCTTCGCAGTAAATAAAGGTGGCAATTTGGCGGTCTTGTTGAATATTCAAACAACACAATCAACAAATCTAAAATAATCAAATGTAAAGTGCAAATTAACTTTGAGGCTATACATTATTCTGTTCATGTCAGGGTGTCTTAGTTTATTTCTAGAACACTGAGCTGAGGTCTGAGCAGAAAATAATTGTTGTCTTCAGTGTGAGACTTTATAACCAATAGTGACTTCTCAATGCGACGCATTGACAGTCTCAAATCTCCAGACATCAGCACTGTGGTTGAAGTCCATGTGATGATTTTGTGCTGGGCAATAGATACAGATGGTCTCAGGCCATATATACGATTCCTGCGACCCAAAGAAGTCTTCTCCATAACTGTGGGTCAAGGCTGTCTGCTCGTTGCCTGTGGTTCATGGCAGTCTGCTCGTTGGACTGTGGTTTAGCGAAACCCCTGCGATTAATACGGTTCAGTGCAGTTCACTCAATGACAGTTCTTCATGGCAGTCTGCTCGATTGGCGGTAGTTCAGAGAGGCCCATGCGAGTAATGCGAATCTAGGTAGTCTACTCAATGACTGTGCTGTGTGGCAGTCTACTCAATGACTCTGGCTTAGGGAAGCCTACTGGTGGTTCAGTTTCCATCCAAATGCCATTTTTGAATAGTGAGGCGTTTTCTGTAACGACTTTGGAAATTGTGTGTGTACACTGGCCGCTAAAAGCTTTTCTGCTTTGATTGAAAGATTTTTGGGATAAGTACTATTAATCTAACTAATAGAAATGATAATAATTTATCTACGCGCAGGATTACACCCAAACATTTTGTCGGGTACCAAGGAAATCCCGTGGGCGTGAAAAGGCAATGCAGGGGACGGAACTCTCGATGAGTCAAATCCTCGCCACGCTGCAGAAACATGGATTTATATTTCCTCAATCAAACGCATGCCTTGTCACTCTGTTTACATCTCATGTATGATGTGTGTTATTTATGTTTTTCTTTAATCCTACACTCCTGACGTCCAAAGTATACCCAGTATCGTTCAAGAATGGCTATAGCTGTAAGACGTCGGTTATCAAACGATGTTTACGGCTCTTTTGCTGAATTGATTAGGCTTAAATGTATGCGGAGAACTTTCCGCGCAATTATAAATCACGAGGAAAATGATCCCTGAATTGCCGCCTCAATGAGCTGTCTTTTCCATATATTGCTTTTTCTTTACAAGCTGTTTACGACCGAATCTCAGAAATTGGTCCCAGGACAGCGATAAAACCGTTGTGTTTAATGCCTTCCAAACTTTCGCAAAAGAATCTATGTTGAAAATTGTCTCATACAATGTTTATGGTATGGTATATCATGAATTATTACAAACTGGAGTATGAATTCTGAATTGCTCCATCCAATAATGAATATCAAATCGTTACAATATAACACGGCACACAAACTGTATACGAAATACCGGTTAGACGTTATACCGTTCTTGAAATCACACTGAATGAGACTCATTTCTTATCGATATTTTCACATCGGTAAATGAACAACGCCTCTTTTATACCAAAGTCCTGGTGTTGCAATAACTATCAAATTCATGTGGTGTAGTGGGGTGAGGACGAGATCAATCCTTGTGCGATTCTGATTAATTGCTACAATAAAGAGCCATAAAACATCCAGGTAGCGCGTGCTTTGTGAATAATTTAAACGTCTCCACAATGAAACTTTTCGTTGCTTTCTTGAAGCTATTCGCTAATCTTACAAAAAGACTAGAAAGCAAATAAATCTACAGATGTTAATAACTATCATTCTTTAAATGATTCTCTGGCTATTCCACAAAAGACGCCAGAAGTGTGGAGTATATGTTGAAAACCAAATATTTTCAATTTCGAACAAAAATTATTGATTATAGAGAAATTTTCGAACAGAAAGTTATACGAATTACAAGGAACTTGGTTCCCAGGTTCCTAGGGCGCCTTCTATCACCCAGTTAAAAGTGTTCCACAGTGGATGATAAGTGTAAACGCACCGGCATTTTCTTATCTGGATCAAATGAACCCGAACAAGGCCCGAAACAGTTTCACCCGGGGAAAATCGTTGTGGTGTAACCGCGCCTTTAGTTATAACACGAAATTCCCGAGTAGCAACGTATGTCTCCAGATCATCGTGGTTTGTTCGTTTTAACCTATTTTATTACATAAGTTTTGATGGGATCGATGCACGTAGTGAAGTTTGCAAAAGTCCCAGTAACCAATCAGAGCGCTTCTAATGGAGCTCTAGGGTGTCATAATGGAGCTCTAGGGTGTCATAATGGAGCTCTAGGGTGTCATAATGGAGCTCTAGGGTGTCATAATGGAGCTCTAGGGTGCCATAATTCGAATTGAGCCAGTCAATGGGCATGTTAGACTGCCCGATAGCAGGCTGTGATCGATATACAGATTTTGCTCAGGGGTGGATATTCATTGACGCAGACCCTACGTACCGAACTGTAGTTTGAGAATTTGTGGGAATCCTTCAAATTGATAAAAATTTAACTTCCCAAACTCGTACATTGGAAGATCACTATCGCTTGGCTTAATTGTTTTTGATGTAATTTTCAGTGATTTGGTTCTCTCGGGATGAATGCGTTCATCTGCAGAGATCTACTAATGGCTGCGATAATATTGCCTAAGATGCATAGTTACATATAGCTTCAGTGTTATACACAATCAATTTATATAGGCCAATTATATTGGGATATTGTGCATGCTTAATGTGGGATTTCTATTTTTTCCGTGATTTCATATATATTTATAACAAGCACCGCGAAATTTTGTCAAATTATTTAAAGATAGGGAAAGGACCAAATATTTGCCGATAATTTTTCCAAAATCTCATTATTTTTCAAATCAGATAAACTGAAAATTCACCCGAAGACTTCCAACGATATTGGCTATGAGAAATGAATCAGAATCGATGATTAATTAGATGATTTACGCAGTCTCGCCACACCTTGGACCCATGGGAATTCTTCTGTTTGAATTAGACAAGTCCCGGACGGTGCAACAACATTTTCCGGAGACAACAAGACGTTCTTTTAACGTCCGGCAAAACAGAGGGAATCCTTTTTTAACAGAAATAAACGTTTTCTCCCGAGGGACAGTGGATTGACGGAGAACAGATTCCAGACTGGAGTATAAAGCTCGTTCACATTCTGTTATATTGACATTAGACTCTTGGGAATTCGTATTTAAAATTGGTGCGCTGAGAGAATTCGAGAAAACACTGCCTTTGTCTGCGAGCTTTATGGCATTATTCCCCCAAGCCGACCCGTCCGGATTGTCAGAAAATAATAGCCGAAATGAGCATTCATAATTGAGATATCAAACATCAACTGTCACATCTATTGTGGGAAAGAAATCTATTAAGGTTCATTCAGCATTCCTGGGTCTTCGGGATGAGAAAAATCTGAAGAATATTAAATTAGACAAGCCACATTTTAGACTAACGGATTATTAGGGGCACATAAAACAAACCACTCCTCACAATTCAATATACATCTGCACAAGTCCAGGTAATCCCTTAAACTCCGCAGAGGGTTTTTTGGTGATTCCGATGAGTTTTTGAGTGGTCGTGTCTATTACACAATCTCGTACGTTTCATCCCCCGCAGTTGTTTTTGAATGAGCGAGTCGGTATCTGAAGCCTGCGTTTTTCGCTTTGACACCCGATGTCGATTTCAGCCTAACTTCAAAGGTAGTCTGACCGGCGATGAAATTCAAACCAGTCAAAACTCAAACCTCGCTGCGGATTGGCCTGATGAGCTGCTCAAGCGCGCGTACTGATTGGTTCGACCCCTGGATCTATTTATATCCAGAACTCCTATGGCTAACTAACAAAGCCAGTGTATCGATCTTAACCTATCGATTTATACACTGGTTCGCGAGGATGTTCAACATAGGGATTTCATGCAGGCTTATTCTTTATTGGCCTATACAGCCAGCGAATCGACACCCACAAAATACAGTCACAAAATGACCACTGGCAAACCAATAAACTTAAACTCGTTATTCTATAGATAAGAGCGCGAGAAAATATGGCAAATACGACTCTAATACTGTTATGTGGAAAATGGAATAGGTCTTTGGATTATGGACGCGGATATTCTCTAATGGACGACGGCTGGATTAAGAATGACGGACTAGACGCTTGTAATTCATGGGATATAACATTCAATACAATATTGGACAGTACGATAAGGGAATATTAGAGACAATACCAGGGAAGCGTATCGACCAATACAGAATGAGCACAAGGAACAAGGTAGCTCACTGAACAATATGATGGGGGCACAACGGAAAACACGATGTAGGACGCTAGGAGCAATTTGGTAGACCTGCGATGTGGAATCCCTTAAATGTGAAATGCAAAGGTTTTTTGATTCTCATTTGTATACTTTATATTGGTTGGATTAAAGACTGAACTATTATTTTGGAAGAGAACAATAAACGCCCTCGGCCAAATACGGACTATTGAAGACAAGATAACATTTCCTGTTACAAGTATGACAATCAAAGAGAAAAATAACGTAATTTCTAACAATTCCCAATCTGGACTCACAAAACATAATATACCAAGGAACGTCACGGGTTGACCTCATTTCGTTAGATTTACTCGACGGCCGGATCAACCTTACGATTTAGAGACGGTGGCTGATCGAATGCCCGATCTGACGACAGCATAGACCGTGTACGATAAGGCTCTTACGATTTGGAGCAGACTTTCTTATGTTAGATCTGGTAACAGCATATACGGGCAGAAGAAAACTTTAACGATTTCCAGATGGATGACTGACTTCCGAATGTTGACCTCAGCCTACACCAGGTTTGAGAAGGTTCTTACGATTGCAGACGACGGCTGACTTTTGTATGTCGGATCTGACGATAGCATCTACCGGATACAAGAACGCGTTTACGATTTCCGAACGATAAATCACTTCCGAATGTTGACTTCGACACCGGGTATGGGAAAGTTCTTACGATTTGCAGACGACAACTGACTCTCCAATGGCGGTCCTGGCAACACTATAGACCAGGTACAACATACAAAAACGTAGAACGACTTGCAGTGACAGCCGACTCTCGAATGTCGGATCGGACACCAGCATAGATCAAGTAAGTCTACAAGGTACAAGAAAGTTCTTACGGTTTGCAGACGAAGACGGACTTTCAGATGCCGAATATGGCACCAGCATAGGATGGGTAAGCGAGCGGAGATCAAACAGCATCACGGTACAAGACAATATATCATGCATGTAACCACCAGGTGATGGAGGCCTATCAGCACGGATGTAAATCTAACCAGTCCCGTAAGTCTACAATCATCCTTGTTTGACGATGCTAAAAAACCAGTTTAAACACTGGCTTCTCAATCACACTCCGGGGAACAATAATGCTGATCAGCGTTCGTCTGCTATCAACCCTTGTTACCAGAAACCATTTTCTCGACTCAACTTCCCCTTTCATCAAGATGAATAAACTATATTTAAACCAAACCAACTTCCCTCTAACATAACGCACAGGGCTGATTGCGAAGGATGCAACACAGAAATACATACCCCATACCCATGTCCGGATCTAAGGATCCCCAAGTACTGATGGAGATGATTGCGTTTAACTGTTCACCTACTCCTTAGGTTACACCTCTTCACAACGCCAATGTTTCTTCTTCGTTTTTCAACCAAAGGCGAAACATTAACAAAATGGGTAGGATATAGTATTCTAGCCTTACACAGACGCGTATCAAATAGCATACCGCCTACGTTCATCGAACAATATAGAACGACCACAAGAGAAATGCGGGACCGCTATCAAAGTTCAGCTGAAACAAAATTCCTCGATGAATATCTATATCCTAAGGGCACGTTCAGTTAGATGGAGTGAGTTATCAGTTTTAATGTCAGCAATATTTCAATCATATCGCGACGACGATAAGTTTAGACATGCCTTCCATGTTATCCCTTCGATTAAGAGAATTGATCTAAATTATCTGGGTCCTTACACCATTCATAAATGCATAAGTGTTTTGGAACGAGCATTTTCAACAAGTAGAGCGTCACATGGCACATAGCTTTTTACAACCGACGACGACAGATTTTTTCTTGAAACTCCCAGAAGTAGTTTCAAAATGGATATTCCAATTCAATCTGATGCGTGTAAAGTCTATATTATATAGATGGCGTTGCATGTTGCGTGTTGTAGGCTAAATCCGGGTCATTATAGGGGTCTAAAATGTCGTAGACTGTAAGTTTACCTCACATAGTTTCTAATATAGACATGGATATAGGAGCAACAATTTTGTTCTGCCATTCCATACTGAAAGTCAGGAGCCCGGTCCACACATGCATGGGGCTACATGTCCCATCATACATGTATCTTACACACGGACACTCAAAGCCAGCTCTTCAGTTATGTAACTGGCCATATTTGCACGTGAACACCTGTAAAACGGTAATCCAGTAAAAGGATGATTACAGTTTTTGAGTTAAGTGGGTAGTACCAGGGTGAGTGGGGAACGGAGGTGGAGAGGGGACAGACAGCGATTTTGTCGAGAATAATTCCATCACGAGTATCAGTTTGCCACAAGGCTCTTTAAATTTTAATCTGTTCACATTTACCAACTCGGCTGTGCGATGAAATTCCCTTGTCATTTGGAACCTCTCTCTAATGCGCTCATATTCTCCTCCAGGGTGGTGTAAATTGATTAGAAACAGACCCCTGACTTGCATTTACTCAGCGATAATATCGTTACAGCGACATGTTGTGCTGACGGGGATATCATGTGTGGCTTCTAGAATCTCTGACTCGTGTTTGCTCGTAAGGGTTTAACAATGACACAAGTAAACGTGCTACAAATAGGGACATATTCTACAGAAGCCTGATGTGAATGTTTGAACATATTTGAAACACAATCCGGTAAATGAACTGCACATGATAGCATTACTTCATCAACATGCATCAAACCCAGTGTACGAGTTGTCACAGCGAAACAGCTCACCAATTACCAATATACGAGTTGTCAGAGCATTTCCATCATAACTCTCTAGATTTGTATCTAATACTGCTTATGCCGGTGCTAGGGGCCGTGTGGTCATATCATCCAAGTTGCCACATGAACAGGTACAATAAAAGCGTACCTGAGATAAAACACATATCACGAAACGCTAGATTCTTGGTATGTGCTTTAGAATAGGTTAACAATAAGACTATACTGTGAAGTCATGTGACTCTGTCAGTATGTCGGCACCTCTTCCCACTTCCCTTATATGTGTTGTAATCACTCTAGAGCAAACTATATCTAATAAATATAATCCACATTAATTCGTGAAAACGTCAGTACAGCAAGCACATTTCCTACAGCGATACAATTGAGGCGTGGTCCGATATACATTTAAGTGACACGAAATACTATACTTCTGATATTTTTAACTCTATCCATTTATGCTGCCCGATTAGATATGTAATGATTGAGCTAATTGTCCATTCTTCATGAATGGCTCCTTTCTGCTCCGGAATAGATCCTACTTTTGGAGATGCTATACTTCATTCCTCAGCTGGGCAGCGTTTGCCTTTGTCTTCTCTACCGAAGAGACATCGTCCGGAAACCAGTTATCCGGAAATTGAACTTGACAACCAGTCTGCATGTAAAGGAACAATGTCTTAATACAAATTAAACAATAGCTTCATCTCCCTGATCTGGTCGGCTAAATGGATTTACCTTTCACAACCGATAATCATGGTAATTATATGCAAGACAACCCGTGATGATATCCAATATTCAACTTGTAAGCATGTTAGATGAAAGTTGTTTGAACTGAACCTGAAGATGTTGAAATATTCATTATTTGTAAGGTTGATTTTGACTCTTGATAAAAATATACACGATTATTGTATGCATTCCTTCGCAGTAAATAAAGGTGGCAATTTGGTGATCTTGTTGAATATTCAAACAATACATTCAACAAATCTAAAACAATCAAATGTAAAGTGCAAATTAACTTTGAGGCTATGCATTATTCTGTTGATGACAGGGTGCCTTAGTTTATTTCTAGAACACTGGGCTCAGGTCTGAGCAGGAAATAACTGGTGTCTTCAGTGTGAGACTTTATAACCAATAGTGATTCCTCAATACGACGCATTGACAGTCTCAAATCTCCAGAGATCAGCACTATAGTTGAAGTCCATGTGATGATTTTGTGCTGGGCAATAGATACAAATGATCTCAGGCCATATATACGATTCCTGCGACCCAGGGAAGTCTACTCCATGACTGTGGTTCAAGGCTGTCTACTCGTTGCCTGTGGTGTATGGCAGTCTGCTCGTTGGACTGTGGTTTAGCGAAACCCCTGCGATTAATGCGGTTCAGTGCAGTTCAATCAATGACAGATCTTCATGGCAGTCTGCTCGATTGACGGTAGTTCAGAGAGGCCCATGCGAGTAATGCGAATCTAGGCAGTCTACTCAATGACTGTGCTGTGTGGCATTCTACTCGATGACTCTAGCTTAGGGAAGCCTACAATATCGAAATAATGGGGAACCCTCATTGCAATGTATTTCAATGGGCCTTGCTTCTGTAGTCGGGTTCCACCTCCCATCATGCTTCACGAGTTACAATTCAATTCAATGCAATTCTTTTTATTACTCGACTCTGTCACATAATAATAACAAAGTAATATAAAATACAATTGATACGAAGATAAAGCCTGTTACTCTGGCAATATCAATTTGTAAAGAAAGAAGATAGAACTAAGTATACTCAGCTGAGTTTGGGATTTATCTGTTCGTTCCTATATATGTACATAATAATGTGTACACGTAATGTTGGCCGCTTCCATCGGGAGATTCAACATGGCGGCTCTCCAGCTTGTAGAGATGGACAATGCGATTTTTTGCCGTTTTTCTGGTAAGTTTATTGTCGCCATTTTATGTCATTACAACACAATGATTCCTAGTACACCACCCGTCATTTCTATATATCGTAAAGTATGTGTCGGCTGATGACTTATGTCGAAGCCAACCAAATAGTCCAAGTTGTTATTGTTGCATATCAAATGCATGGGAGGTCATGCACGCACTGACTGGAAGAAAAAAGCACAATCGACGATGCCCTGATTTTTCTGATACTTTTTTTCTTTCAGTTGATGATATCCACCAGCCTGGTTGCTTAAAAACAGTTATTCTAAATTTTGCTGATAAATTATATTTCCTGGGGGGGGGCTATTTATTTTGGCATTTGGCAGTTGAATAATGGTTTGATTTTGCAGAAGCACCAAATTGATCTAGCTGCGTGAGTCTGTAAACTTATTTAATAAAGCTGATAAATAATATACATATACTTTTTGTTTGACAACATTGTAAACCTTTTCTTTTATCCTAACAGTTTTAGTGACATCCACATTGTGTGCTGTGGCACTTGTTGATGAAAAATAATTTGCTTGTTAAAACCTGATATTCTGAAAACTTATTTCGAATTGTAGCTGAAACAAAGGAGTGTCTACATTCCACATGTAGGCCTACATTATTGAGATTTTTGACTGATAGCATGGATGGAACCTCTCCCAATTTTTATTTTTTTTATTTTATTTTTTTTAGTTTTAAGCTCTGGACATACCACTGGGCATTTATTTGCCATACGGTCACATTTCACATGCTTTGTTCAGCCCCCGTGATCTGGAACCAAACAGACACTATCACTAGATGAAAGAAGGAGATCATGATATACATTTCAGGTTTTACCGATGCCAAATGACTTGAACAGAAGACAATTAGATAAAAAGAAAATCAATAAATATATCAATAAATGATAAATTACATAGAAAATGTTCTTGTCTTTGCAAGGGGGACATCAGGCACACTGACAACACAGACCATTCATTCAAATTTCGCCTTCCATTGCGGAGACAGAAATATTCCTCAAACACAGTATACGTATTCACTTTTGTGATCTAATTTTCGTTTGTCAAAATATTGCTCCATAGAGAAGTTACTGATTTAAACAATCCTGTTCTAGATTATGATATACTGGATTCTTATCATGCTCATGCCACTAACATGAACTCCAATCCAACCAGTAGTCAAGATCCATCATCGTTCTTGATAATTCATATTATTGATAACTCATAGATTGGATTAAGTTCTCATAGTACTCAGTTCTCATTTCATACTTGTACTCAAATTCTTGTAACATGGTCATGTCCCAGTTCTATTAAATACATGTATGAAAGGTGCGAACTGGTATAATGGATTTCATCTTGTTGTGTGTGACGAAAGAATGAAATATAATGAAGGCCATAAACATTTTCAATGAAGTGAGTTTTGATATTAAATATGTATACAATTGCAGGTCATGGATTCAGCAATTCTGATATCAGATGCAACAGGACTGTTACACAATGGATGTACTGGATGAAATGGAAAACCCAAAACAGACTATTGATTGGTTCAGCTGTGTCAGAAAGGTGTGGAATGACAGAGGTGGTGAAAATCAGAGCCAGTGATTCATAGAAGTTGAAGTCCTGCAGCATGCTTCACAAATATCATCAAAGGTCATAAAACTTTCTGGTCTGCACCGTTGTGGATCTATACTTGTTTTTTTTTTACAAAATTGTCTCCCTTGACCAGGTGTGGACTTGAATGTGTCTAAAATGATTTAGCTTCCAGAAACAAAGACTTCATTTCCTGAGTAGAGGTAAAAACCGAACATATTTTGATTATTTTATTCAAATTTCAATTCCACTTCTGGTATATGTACATAACATGTATAAAATACATACAGAATGAACTGCATACAGACTAACACAAAGAACAGGTATATGTATCTCATTACATTCTTAGCCAAAGATCAATACCTGGGTGATATTACAACAATACCATGGTGTTATATATTGTTATGATTGGCTTATCTTTAGCTGCTGAAGATATTTCTAATTTGAGGGCAATGGGCAGATTAGCAAGATTAGCAAGATTAGCAAGTGAAGTTTTACAAGATAATATAATACGCATCATTGGTCTCCTTCAGTTTAGTGTAGACATATATACCCTTGAATATCTGTTACCATGATTCAGTCATAATATTGTCTGTATTATATTCATGTCGACAAGGAATAAACATAATTATTTGATAGTATTATTAATTGTATGTTGTTTATGATTAACATGAACTTTTTATTCGCTGGAATGCAGCCATTTGTTCCATATCGGCAATATTCTCATCAGCCATCACCATTCAATATGAATGTGATACATGTACAAGTCCATGGTAATTGATACATTATGGTGAAGGTGACCTGTAACACCAGTATACAAAATTATTCCGAGCGCATTGAATCCTCATCACATGATGCTGAGACAGATCAGAACGGAGTGTCGGTAAAATCAGGTGTGTTTTGTAGAGGATTCCGTCAATGAGGATGCTATACTGTACACATACAAAATATGAAGTGTTGATGTGTAGGGCCTTTTGCACAAAATCACAAGCAAGTTGGTAAAACTAGGCACACAGGGTCTCATTTCTGCCGCTAACGTGTTGATTTGGATGGGGGCGTCCTCTCAGGGGGAGGTGGGGGTGGGAAGGGGCCTAATGTCCCAAGCAGTTTTCCAGGTTTTCCATCAATATACTCTATTCCATACCCCAATATTTCAAGCACGTGAAATGAGACAAAAATTATTTGCGGGGAATGTGACTTCCACATCCCTAGCTGGACATGCTAGTGGGGAACCCTCAAACCCAGGTTAATTACCATTGGTGAAGTTAACGTCCAACAAATGCAAAATTGAGCTTGGCATCCGGCCCTATGTTATTCAGTGATAGAATCTACGGACCCTGTTGCCTCGACGGAGGTCTTTGCGCTCATCCAGCGCTTGTTGAATAGTGAGGCGTTTTCTGTAACGACTTTGGAAATGGTGTGTGTGCACTGGCCGCTAAAAGCTTTTCTGCTTTCGCTGAAAGATTTTTGAGATAAGTACTATTAATCTATCTAATAAAAATGATAATAATTTATCTACGCGCAGGATCACACCCAAACATTTTCTCTTGCACCAAGGAAATCTCTTGGGCGTGAAAATGCAATACAGGAGACGGAACTGTTGATGAGTCAAATCCTCGTCATGCTGCAGGAACATGAATTTATATTTCCTCAATCAAACGCATGCCTGTCACTCTGTTTACGTCTCATGTATGATGTGTGTTATTTATGTTTTTCTTTAATCCTACACTCCTGACGTTCAAAGTATACCCAGTAGTCGTTCAAGAAAGGCTATAGCTGTAAGACGTCGGTTACCAAACGATGTTTACGGCTTTTTTGCTGAATCGATTGTGCTTAAATGTATGCGGAGAACTTTCCACGCAATCATAAATCACGAGGAAAATGATCCCTGAATTGCCGCTTCAGTGAGCTTTCTTTTTCATATATTGCTTTTTCTTTACAAGCTGTTTACGATCGAATCTCAAAAATTGCTCCCAGGACAGCGATAAAACCGCTGTGTTTAATGCCTTCCAAACCTTCGCAAAAGAATCTATGTAGAAAATTGCCTCATACAATGTTTATGGTATATCATGAATTATTAAAAACTATAGTATGAATTCTGAATTGCTCAATCCAATAATGAATATCAAATCGTTACAATATAACACGGCACAAAAACTGTATACGAAATACCGATTAGACGTTATAATATACCATTCTTGAAATCACACTGAATGAGACTCATTTCTTATCGCTATTTTCACCTCTGTAAATGAACAACGCCTCTTTTATATCAAAGTCCTGGTGTTGAAATAACTATCAAATTCATATGGTGTAGTGGGGTGAGGACGAGATAACTCCTAGTACGATTCCGATTAACAGCTGGTATTAGAAAGATGTTATACCCCTCACCCTATATGTACCAAAAGCGAGTCAATCTATCACCATTTAGATACCACACGAATTAACAGTGGAAGAATTTACGAAAGATCTGTTTTAACTTCTGATTAATTACTAAAATAAAGAGGCATAAAACATCCAGGTAGCGTATGCTTTGTGAATAATTTAAACATTTTCACAATTAAACTTTTTGGTGCTTTCTTGAAGCCATTCGCTAATCTTACAAAAAGACTGGAAAGCAAATAAATCTACAGATGTTAATAACTATCATTCTTTAAATGATTCTCTGGCTATTCCACAAAAGACGCCAGAAATGTGGGTATATGTTGAAAACCAAATATTTCCAATTTCGAACAAAAATTATTGATTATTGAAAAATTTTCGAACAGAAAGTTATACGAATTAGAACGAACTTGGTTCCCAGGTTCCTAGGGCGCCTCCTATCGCCCAGTTAAAAGTGTTCCACTGTAAACCCACCGGCATTTTCTTATCCGGATCAAATGAACCCGAACAAGACCCGGACCAGTTTCACCCGGATAAAAACGCTCTAGTGTAACCGCGCCTTTAGTAACAACGTGTGTCTCCAGATCATCGTGGTTTGTTCGTTTTAACCTATTTTATTACATAAGTTTTGATGGGATCGATGCACGTAGTGAAGTTTGCAAAAGTCCCAGTAACCAATCAGAGCGCTTCTAATGGAGGCTGTCACATGATCGAAATTGAACCTATCAGTGCCCGTTAGCAGGCAGCTATCGGTATATACAGAGTTTGCTCAGGGGTGAATATTCATTGACGCACATTTTACGTATCGAACTACCTTTTGAGAGTTTGTGGGAATTTCTCAAATTGATCAAAATTGAATTTTACAAACTCGCACATTGGAAGATCACTATAGTTTGGCTTAATTGTTTTTGATGTAATTTTCAGTGATTTGGTTCTCACGGGATGAATGCGTTCATCTGCAGAGATCTACTAACGGCTGCGATAATATTGCCAAAGTTGCATAGTTACATATAGCTTCATTGTTATACACAATCAATTTATAAGGGCCAATTATATTGGGATATTGTGCATGCTTAATGTGTGATTTCTATTTTTCCGTGATTCCATACATATTTATAACAAACACCGCGGAATTTTGTCAAACTGTTCGATTGCCAACCGTACCAAACACCTGGTTCGCTTTTTTCTCCAAATATTTGTCGACAATTTATACAAAATCTCATTCTTTTTCAGATCAGATAAAATCAAAATTCACCCGAAGACTTCCAACGATATTGACGGGGGCCCTCAGTGGCCGAGTGGTCTACGGCGCTTCGCCGGCGACCGCTAGCTTCACACCGCTGAACCGGCAAGGGTTCGAGCCCAACTGGTTCATGTGTGGAAGTTTGTCAGTTACTTGCTGACGGGCGGTGGTTCTCTCCGGATGCTCCGGCTTTCTCCACCAACCAAACGGACTGTTACCATATGAGTGAAACAACCGTGAATGTGACATTAAGCCAAATCCCCCCCCACAACGATATTGGCTATAAGAGAAATGAATCAGAACCGATAGTAATTAGATAATTTACGCAGTCTCACCACGCCTTTGGCCCGCGGGGGATTCTTCTGTTTGAATCAGACAAGTCCCGGCGGTGTAACAACATTTTCCAGAGAGAACAAGACGTTTTTCTTTTTTCTCTTTTAGCAGAAATAAATGTTTTCTCCTGAGGGACAGTGGGTTGACAGAGAACAGATTCCAGACTGGAGTATAAAGCTCGTTCGCATTTTGTTATATTGGCATTAGACTCTGGGAGTCCGTATTTAAAAATGGTGCGCTGACAGAACCGAAGAAAACATTGCCTTTGCCTCACAGCTTTATGACATTATTCACCCAAGCCGACCCGTCCTGATTGTCAGAAAATAATAGCTTAAATGAGCATTCATATTTGACTGTCACAGCTAAATGATGCGAAGGCATATTCATCTATTGTGGGAACAAAATCTATTAAGGTTCATTCAGCATTCCTGAGTCTTCATGATGAGAAAGGTTCGAAGAATATTAAATTAGACAAGGCACAGTTTAGACTAACCGATTAGGCACATATATAACAAACCAATCTTCACAATTCAATATATGGATTCCAGGCTTATTCTTTATTGGCCTGTACAGCCAGCGAATCGGCACCCACAAAATACAGTCATCAAATGACCACTGGCAAACCAGTAAACATAAACTCGTTATTCTATTGATAAGAGCGTCCGAAAATATGGCAGGGACGTATTAGGCACATATACGACTGCATGGGATATAACATTCAATACAATATTGGACAGTACGATAAGGGAATGTTAGGGACAATACCAGGGAAGCGTATCGAACAATACAGAATGAGCACAAGGAACAACACGGTAGTAACTCACTGAACAATATGATGGAGGTGCAACGAAAAACACGATGCAGGAACGCTAGGAGCAATTGGTAGAAGTGCGATGTAGAAGCCCTTAAATATGAAATGCACAGTTTTTAGATTTTCATTTCTATATTTTATATTGGTTAGATAACATGGGTGAATTTCTTAACGAAAAGAGGAACACTATGTTATAGGAGCAAAAGATGCAATATGGTATATGATCGCAATGAATCATAAGAGAGAAGTATAAGGAACAATACGGAATAAGTATACACAACGAACATTATGGTAAAATAGGATAAATACTGAAACAGCCCGGTAAAACTCGAAAGTAGAAACGTATGTTAAGGAACAGCGAGAAGAGCGCAGGGGAAACACATATAATGTCCACTTTCATGTTTTGTCATGTCCACATTCCATTAATAAGACTGCTTTCCTTTGAAGCCGAAATTTCTCGCTACAAGGCTTCATTTTATTTTTAATCATCTTACCGATTATTCATACTTTGTTGACGGTAAATTTGGTTATAAAGCCAGGTTAAATGTTCTAGCCAGAATATTAAAAGACGTAAAAGACTGAACTATTATTTTGGAAGAGAGCAATAAACGCTCTCGGCCAAATACGGACTATTCAAGACAAGATAGCATTTCCTAGAGACTTTTATATACTTGCCAGCGCGGGCACGGTTACATCACAAGTATGGCAATGAAAGGGAAAAATAACGTAATTTCCAACAATTCCAATCTGGACTCGCAAAACATAATCCGCCAAGGAACGTCACGGGTTGACCCCATTTCGTTGGATTTACTCGACGGACGGGTCAATCTTACGATTTAGAGACGGTGGCTGATCGAATGCCCGATCTTATGGCAAGCCGTTTTACTTTTTATTCAGTATTTGGTGATATCATCAAATATTTGCTGATATCATGAAATGATTTACTGATATCATCAAATATTTGCTGATATCAATAAATATTTGCTGATATCAGCAAATATTTGTTGATATCAGCAAATATTTGCTGATATCACCAAATCATTTGATGATATCTGCAACTGATTTGCTGATATCATCAAATAATTTGCTGATATCAGCAAATCATTTGATGATATCATCAAAAACGCTTTATTTGTTGATATCAGCAAATGATTTGCAGATATCATCAAATGATTTGATGATATCAGCAATTGATTTGCTGATATCAACAAATGATTTGATGATATCAGCAAATACTTTATATTTGATGATATCATTAAATATGGTGGAAGGTCAAAGTATGAACCATAACATGGAAGGCTCCCTGTTCAGAATGACAATAAACTTCGTCACAGCGCATGTTCCGTTTCACAGGCTCGCTCCACTATTTCTGCCCACATTAGCGGCGCTTGATCAGTAGGTCCTGACCATTAACCACTGTGGTGGACCTACCTCGTACACGAGTTTCTGTGTACATCCGACCGGACCCCCGGCACGGTCAACATAGATATAACACAGAATTGAAAAGTGATCGGAATGTTCAACAAATAGCGCTTGAGATCATACTGAATTTACAGGGGACATGCTTAGATAAATAATGTCACACAACCGTTTCAATCTGTATCGGCTTTAGTACTATTTGATTACAGTGCCCACATCATATCAAGTTAAAAAGAAGCATATGACTTCATTGAGGCTTGGTTAGTTCTGTCTTTATCGTAAGAGCCTGTTCTCCTGTTACGGGTCAGTAAAGGGTCATAGAGATTAATTTATTGTTGTATGTGCGGCTATGCCTTATCTCCTGCCCTAAAAGCTAACCAGTGAAGAACCACGCCAATCGGCTCTGCCTTAATATACCATGCTCCATGCTGATCGGCTTTCCCGAAATCATTATCCCCTTTCGCCTCACCCCGATTATACACAAATCAGATCTAATGAATTTGTGTCTGCAAGTCAATAACCCGCGATGGAACAGTTTATCTTCCCTGCTGTATGTTTATTTGAATGCCCTTATATTCATGATTCTATTTGTCATTTATTAGTAAAGTTTAGCGTAAGGTATATGCCAGAGGTTTGATAGGTTTTATTGTTATTGTCTGGTTCTTTAAGTACCGTAATAGATATTGCATGTGATTTGTCGGTAGATAGCTTTACCACAAGGTATAAATTATCAAACAACAGGATGAGAAGGGAGCAGGCGTTAACATTTAAGCTTATTTTCACGTTCCGCCATATTTAATGATATCATCAAATGATTTGCTGATATCAGCAAATCACTCGATTTGCTGATATCATCAAATGATTTGCTGAGTCTCTCAAACCGAGGCCGACTCTCAGACGGAATGCCGGATCGGACACCAGCATAGATCAGGTGAACCTACAAGGTACAATAAAGTTCTTACGGTTTGCAGACGAAAGCGGACTTTCAGATGCCGAATTTGGCACCAGCATAGGATGGGTGAGAGAGCGGAGACCAGACAGCCTTAATTCCTCAATTAATATTTATATTTTCAGGGCACGTCCAGTAAGTTTGGAATGAGTGAGTTAAATTTTTAATGTCAACAATAATTCAGTCATATCGCGACGACAGTAAGTTTGAACATATCTCCATGTTACGCCTTCGATTAAGACAATTAATGTAAATTATCTGGTTTCTGTTGTAGGCTAAATCCGGGTCATCGAAGGGGTCTACAAATGTCGTAGACTGTTTACCTGACCTAATTTCTAATACAGATGTGGGTATAGAAGCAGCCATTTTCTTCTGTCATTCCATACTAAAATTCAGGAACCCGGGACACACATGGGGCTACAGTACACGTATCTTACACACGGACAATCACAGCCACCTCTGCCGCTATGTAATTTCTTATTCTTCGGCTATTTGTGCTTATGTACACCTGTAAAACGAAGGAGGAAGGGGAGGGAATTTGGCTTGATGCCACACTCAAGTTTGTTTCACTCATATGGTGACAGTCAGTTTGGTTGGTGGAGGAAGCCGAAGTACCCGGAGAGAACCACCGCCCTTCGGCAAGTAAAACGAGCACCCTTTGAGTTGACTGGGTGAGAGGGGACCGGAGGTGGAGAGGGGCAGACGGCGATTTTGTCAAGAACAATGTCATCACGAGAATAAGTATGCGACAAGGCTATCTTCAATTATAATCTGTTCGCATTAACCAACTCGGCTGTGCGATGCTCTTTCCTCGTCATTTGTAATGGAACCTCTCCCTAATGCGGATATATTCTCCTCCAGGGTGGCGTAAATTGAGTAGAAACAGACCCCTGACTTGCATTTACTCCGCGATAATACCGTAACAGCGACATGTTGTGCCGAAGGGGACATCATGAGTGGCTTCAAGAACGCCCGACTCGCGTAAAATTGCTCGTAAAAATTTAGGAATGACACAAGTAAACGTGCTACAAATAGGAACATATTCTACAGATTCCTGATGTTACTGTATGAACATATTTGAAACACAATCAGGTAAATGAACTGCACATGATAACATTATTTAATCAGCATCACTCTAGAGCAAATTATATCTAATAAATATAATCCACATTAATTCGTAAAGACGACAGTATAGCAATTAAGGCATGGTCCGATATACATTGGTGTGACACGAAATACTATATCTTTAATTCTATCCATTTATGCTGCCCTATTAGATATGTAGCGGTACTGATTGAGCCAAATGTCCATTCTTCAGGAGTGGTTCCGTTCCGGTTGAGTGCTACAGAATAGATTATTTTTACTCTATTTGATTTCAGGAAGCAGATCCTACTTTTCATTCCTCAGCTAAGACGCGTTTGCCTTTGTGTTCTCTAGCGAGGAGACATCGTCCGGAAACTAGTTCTCCGGAAATTGTTTGTCAACCAATTTGCATGTAAAGGAACATTGTCTTAGTACCCAATGAACAACACCTCCATCTCAGTGATCCGGTCAACTGAATGGATTTACCTTTCTCGGATGCAATAAAGCAGTTACTTCTTAGGTTCGCAACCGATAATCATGGTAATTATATGCAAGACAAATCTTGAGGATATTCTAAATTCTTGTAGACGTTCTAGGTGAAACTTGTTTGAACTGAACATGAAGATGTTGAAAGAATCATGATTTGCAAGGTTGATTTTGACTCTTCACAAAAATATACATGCCAATTCGGATATTTTTTGCATTATTTCACAGTAAATGAAGGTGGCAATTTGAACAGCTGTATCGGGAAGTACCAATGGGACTTTGTCTTGTTGAATATTCAAGCAGTACAATCAACAAATCTTAAATAAGCAAAATGTAAATTGCAGTTTAACTTTGAGGCTATACATTATTCTGTTGATGTCAGGGTGTCTTAGTTTATTTCTTAAACACTGATCTGAGGTCTGAGCAGAAAATAATTGTTGTCTTCAGTGTGAGACTTTATAGCCAATAGTGACGTCTCAATACGACGCATTGACAGTCTCAAAACTCCGGAGATCAGCACTATGGCTGAAGTACATGTGATGATTTTTGCCCTGGGCAATAGATACATATTGTCAAAGGCCAATATATACGATCCAGTTCACTCAATGACGGTTCTTCATGGCAGTCTACTCGATTGACGGTAGTTCCGATGCCCATGCGTTTATGAGATTCAGCGCAGTCTACTCAATGAATATGCGATGTGACCGTCTACTCGATGACTGTGGCTTAGAGAAGCTTATATGTGGTTCAGTTTGCATCCGAATGCTATTTTTGAATTGTGAGATTTTTAATGTAACGACTTGGCAAATAGTGTGTGTGCATTGGCCGCTATAAGCTTTTCTGCTTTGGTTGTATGACTTTTGAGATCAGTACTGTTAACCTATCTGATAGAAATGATAATCATTTATCCACGCACAGGCTTATCGATGATCGAACTCAAAAAATTTGTCGGTAACGAGGAAATCTCGTGGGCGTAAAAAGGCAATGCAGGGGACGGAACTCTTGATGAGTCAAATCCTCGCCATGCTGCAGGAACATGGATGTTTATATTTTCGATCAAACGCATGCCTTGTCACCCCGTTTACGTCTCGTGTATGATGTATGTTATTTATGTTTTTCTTTAATCCTATATATATCTGTTAACAATCGCCCGTAGATTTTACGGTAGAATACCGGCAGCTCAGGCTGCCAACCATCTACCGTAAAAATAACGGTGACCGTAAAAGTTGTTTCACGGTCACCGTAAAATGTACGGTGATATACCGTAAATTTTACGGCGTTACCGTATAATATTCATTGCATAAATTTTTCTAAAGTAAGATAAATATGCAAATGAACCATACTATAATCCCTGAAACTGAAAATGACGCGTCATAAATAATAATAATGGGTTGGCGTTACACTGCTGGGGTCGTTTCTGTCCACAGGTCCATTCACAGACGGGCATGCGCAGTGCCCTCTACTATAAACCAGACCACGAGGAAGTTGTCTCACATAAAAAGGTTCAAACAGGCAAACATGGTACCTTCTATTGACCCCAATAGTGTAACTGAAATTAGCCAAAATAAAGCTTGTCCTTATGGTTCCAGTATCACATCCACTTATGGGTGCCAATCCCAGCCTGAATGGTTAATGAAACTCAAGATAATTCCACAAGTCCATTTTCGTCCGAGTTAGCACGACGAAACAGTCACAGATTACCTTTTCTAACATCCAAATGAGGTGAAATAGGTATTACATTAAAGATGAACTAATAAAATATAACAAAGCATGACTTTTTGAAAGAAACTAATAATGAACAGAGTAATCTCCCATTACATTTGCACTGTGAATAACGGTATTCTACCTTTTACCGTCAAATTTACGGTAATATACCGTAATTCTGAAGATACGGTAGATTACCGTCAGCCTTACGGTAACATACCGTCTATTTAACGGTACTTTGTTACAGTATAATCCCGACGTCCAAAGTATACCCAGTAGTCACACAAGAAAGTTTATGGCTATAACACGTCGGTTATATTTACGGCTTTTTGCTGAATTGATTGTGTTTAAATGTATGCGAAGGACTTTCCACGCAATCGTAAATCACGAGGAAAATGATCACCGAATTGCCGCCTCAATGAGCTTTCTTTTCCATTCATTGCTTTTTCTCTGCAAGCTGTTCACGACCGTATCTCAGAAATTGCTCCCAGGACAGCGATAAACGGGGTTTAATGCCTTCTAAACTTTCGCAAAAGAATCTATGTAGAAAATTGTCTCGTGCGATGTTGATGGTATATCATGAATTATTAAAAAACACTGGAGTATGAATTCTGAATTGCTCCATCCAACAATGAATATCAATTCGTTATAATATAACACGCCACAGAAACTGTATACAAAATACCAGTTAGACGATATGATATACCATTCTTGAAATCACGCTGAATGAGGCTCATTTTTTATCCCTTTTGTACTTCGGTAAATGAACCAAAGTATACCAATGCCCAGGTGTTGTAATTATCAAATTATTTGGTGTAGTGCGGTGAGGACGGGATAACTCATGTACGAGTCCGTTTAACATTTGGTATTAGAAGCATGTTATACCCTCACCCAATATGTACCCCTGCTTGGTCATACAAGCGAGCCAGTCTATCACAATTTGATACAATTCGAATTAACAGAGGAAGAATTTGGTTGCTGCAAGAATAATTTACGAGAAATGTGTTTTAACTTCTGATTAATTGCTACAATAAAGAGGCATAAAACATCCATGTAGCGCGTGCTTTGTGAATAATTCAAACGTTTCCACAATGAAACTTTTTGTTGCTTTCTTCAAGCCATTCGCTAGCCTTGCAAAAAGACTACAGATGTTAACAATTGTCATTCCGCTAATGGTTCACTGGCTCTTCCTCAAAAGACACAGGAACTGTGGGTTATATGTTGAAACCCATATATTTCAATTCCGAACAAAAAAATTCGATTATCGGGAAATTTTCGAACAGAAAGTTATACGAATTAGAACGAATTTGGTTCTACTTTGTTTAATTTTCTTCAAAGAAAAACCAAATCAATCTACTCATTGGGCTGATACGTAGGCGGGATCTGTCCCAGGCGCCTAGAGCGCCCCCTATCGCCCAGTCAGAAGTGTTCCACTGTTGATGATAAGTGTGAAGGCAGCGGCATTTTCTTACCCGGATCAAATTGGCCCGAACTAGGTCGGGGTCATTTTGAGCCGGGTAAAAGCGCTGTGGTGTAACCGCGCCTTTATTTACAACAAGAATTACACGAGCAACAACGTATATGTCTCCAGATCATCGAGGTTTGTCTGTTTTAACATATTTTATTGCATAAGTTTTGATGGGATCGATGAACGTAGCGAATTTTCTAAAAGTCTGAGTAACCAAACAGAGCGCTTCTAAAGGAGGATGTCATGATTCGAATTGAGCCAATCAGTGGGCCTGCTAGACCGCCCATTAACAGACGTATCGGTATACAGAGTTTGCTCAGGGGTGGGTATTCATTAACGCACACCCTGCGTACCGAACTGTATTTCGAGAATTTGCGGTCATCTCTTCAATTGACAAAAATTGAACTTCCCAAACTCGCACATCGGAAGATCACTGTAGTTCGTTTGTGATTAATTTTCAGTGATTTGGTTCTCTCGGGATGGATGCGTTCATCTGCAGAGATCTACTAACGGCTGCGATAATATTGCCCGTTGAATAGTTACATTTTGCTTCATAGTTATACACAATCAGTTTGGAATGCAATGGCCAATTATATTGGGATATTGTGCATGTTTAATGTGTGATTTCGATTTTTCCGTGATTTCATATATACATTCATTATAAATACCGTGGAATTTTGATTCGCTTGTCAAATTGTTTCAATGCCAAGCGACTAAAACAGCTGGCTCGATTTTTCCTTCAAATATTTGTCGACGATTCATACAAAAATCTCATTCCTTTTCAAATCACATCAAGTGAAAATTCACCCGAAGACTTCCAACGATATTGTCTAGGAGAAATGAATCAGAACCGATAGTTAATTGGATGATTTGCCCAGTCTGGCTACGCCTTGGAACAACGGGGGATTATTCTGTTTGAATTAGATAAGTCCCGGCGATGTGACAACCGACAAAACAGAGGGAATCCTCTTTTAACAGAAATAAATGTTTTCTTCTGAGGGACAGTCGATTGACGGAGAACAGATTCCAGACTGGAGTATAAAGCTCGTCCGCATTCTGTTATATTGACATTAGATTCTTGGGAGTTCGTATTTAAATATGGTACGCTGACAGAATCCGAGAAAACATTGCCTTTGTCTCCGATCTTTATGGTATTATTTCCCCAAGCCGGATTGTTAGAAAATAATAGCTTAAATGAACATTCATAATTGAGATATCAAACATCAACTGTCACAACTGAATACGGCAAAGGTATAAACATCAATTGTGTGAAAAGAAATCTATAAAGATTCTTTCAACATTCCTGAGTCTTCGTGATGAGAAAAGTCTGAAGAATATTAAATTAGACAAGGCAAATTATAGACTGACCGATTATTAGACACACATATAACAAACCGCTCTTCACAATTCAATATAGGCCATAGGAAATATGACAGGAGCGTATTACGGGCATTATGCGACTGGGATGTAACATTCAATACAATATTGGACAGTACGATAAGGGAATATTAGGAACAATACCAGAGAAGGGTATCGAACAATACAGAGTGAGCACAAGGAACAAAAAATAATAGTTCGCTGAACAATATGATGGGGGAGCAACGGAAACACGATGTAGGAACGCAAGGAGCAATTTGGTAGAAGTGCAATGTGGAAGCCCTTAAAGGTGAAATGCAAAGGTTTTTTAGATTCTCATTTTTGTATTTTATATTGGTTGAATAATATCGGGAATTTCTTAACGGCATAAGAACAACTACGGTGTAGGAACAAAAGCTGCAATATGGTGCAGCACCGCAATGAATCATAATACATGAATATAAAGATAAATACGAAATAAATAAACAAGGAACATCTTATAAGCCAAATGATAAATACTGGAACAGTCCGTTAGAATTCGAAGGTAGAAACGTAAGTTAAGGAACAGCGACAGGAGCGCAGGGGAAACACATATAAAGTCCACATTCTTTCTCTGGAGGAGCTACACACTCGATTAATGTACTTAGTGACTTCTGTCTGATGACTCTCTTCCCATAGTCTTAATCGATTATGAGGTTCTCGTCAGTATGCTTTGTCATGTTCACATTCCATTAATAAGACTGTTTTCCTTTGAAGCCGAAATTTCTCGCTACAAGGCTTCATTTTCGTTTTAATCATTTTACCGATGATTCATACTTTGTTGACGGTAAATTTGGTTATAAAGCCAGGTTAAATGTCCCAGCGGGAATATTAAAAGCCGTAAAAGACTGAATCATTATATTGGCAGAGAGGTGCAATAAACGCCCTCGGCGAAATACGGATTCTGCAAGACAAGATAACATTTCCTAAAGACTGCCATACACTTGGCACGGTTACATCATAAGTATGGCAATGAATGAGGAAAATAATGTAATTTCTGGCTCATATGCCCCCTCTTTATGGCCTGTTCCATAGCGAAGGTTTTTTTCGTTTGGAATAGCTGAGCCCAGGAGATGTTCTGGGCATTGTCCCCACCCCGTATCCCAGCATGGAATGGGTACAAAAACGTGTTTATGAGTCGCAGATGACGGCTGACTTTCGAATATCGGGTCTGCCCCTAGCATATACAGCGTACAGGAACGCTTTCTTCGATCTGCAGACGACGGCTGACTATCAAATATCGGATCTGCCCCTTGCATATACCTCGTACAGGAACGCTTTCTTCGATCTGCAGATGACGGCTGACCATCAAATACCAGGTCTGCCCCTAGCATATACCGCGTACAGGAACGCTTTCTTCGATCTGCAGATGACGGCTGACCATCAAATACCGGGTCTGCCCCTAGCATATACCGCGTACAGGAACGCTTTCTTCGATCTGCAGATGACGGCTGACTATCAAATATCCGATCTGCCCCTTGCATATACCTCGTACAGGAACGCTTTCTTCGATCTGCAGATGACGGCTGACCATCAAATATCGGGTCTGCCCCTAGCATATACCGCGTACAGGAACGCTTTCTTCGATCTGCAGATGACGGCTGACTATCAAATATCGGGTCTGCCCCTAGCATATACCGCGTACAGGAACGCTTTCTTCGATCTGCAGACGACGGCTGAGTATCAAATATCGGGTCTGCCCCTAGCATATACAGCGTACAGAAACGCTTTCTTCGATCTGCAGATGACGGTTGACTTTCGAATATCGGGTCTGCCCCTAGCATATACAGCGTACAGGAACGCTTTCTTCGATCTGCAGATGACGGCTGACTATCAAATATCGGGTCTGCCCCTAGCATATACAGCGTACAGGAACGCTTTCTTCGATCTGCAGATGACGGCTGACTATCAAATATCGGGTCTGCCCCTAGCATATACCGCGTACAGGAACGCTTTCTTCGATCTGCAGACGACGGCTCACCATCGAATACCGGGTCCTCAGACGGCGGCTGACTTTCGTCTGCTGGATCTAGCAACAGCTAACACCGGGTACGGATAAAACTCTTACGATTTGCAGAGGACGGCTGACTTCGTACGCCGGATCTGGCAACAGCCTATACCGGGTACAGGAAGGCTTTTACGATTTCCAGTCAATGTCCGGTTTGACAGTCAGTGATTAGCAGTTTATGTAAAGAACTATTATGTCTTGCCGGCATCATTGAAAACCAACTTGTTCTTATTATTTTTATTTCATACACATTTGGAATTAGTGCTAACTGTCATACGAAAGACGTCTTTCGAGTACTGACGTGGAATTCTTTTATGGACGACAGCTGAATATTGAATATCGGATCTGATGCTGGCTTTGCAGACGACGGCCTGCTTTCACTTGCCAAATCCCGCGCCAGCATAGGTTGGGTAAGAGAGAAAAGATCAGACAACTTCACGGTACACGTCCATCCATCATGCATACAGCCACCAGGTGACGGAGGCCTATCAACAGGGCTCTAAACCTAACCAGCTCCGTAAGTGTACCATCATCCTTGTTTGGCCATGCTGAAAACCAGTTTAAACGTGGGCTTCTTAATCACACCCCGGGGAACAATAATGCTAGGATATCGCATTTCGAGAATTGCTGATCTGCTATCAACCCCTTGTTAACAGAAACCATTTTCTTCGAACATAGCGCACAGGGCTGATTGCAAGGATGCAACAGAGAAATACATACCACATACCAATGTCCAGATTTAAGTAAACCCAAGTACTGATGGATGTGATTGCGTTTAATTACCTGTTCGCCTACTCCTTACGTTACACCTCTTCACAACGCCAATAATTCTTTTCAGCCAAATGCGAAACATTGACAACATGGGTAGCAGATAGTATTCCACCCTTTCACATATGCGCATCAAATATCATACCGCCTACGTTCATCGAACAATATGGAAAGGCGACAAGAGAAACGTAAGAATGTACAAATTGTCGAATCACAACGTCACCGGAGACAATCATCAATTTTCACCTGCCACAAAATTGATATGTATATTCTTCGGGCACGTCCAGTAAATTTGAAGTGAGTGGGTTAATATTTTTACGCCAGCAACATTTCAATCATATCGCGGTGACAGTAAGTTTGGGCTATCTGGGTCCTTACACCAGACAGGTTGTCTCATGGCGCATAGATTTTTACAGCCGGAGATGACGACACATTTTTCTTGAAACTCCCAGAAGCAGTTTCAAAATGGATATTCCAAAATCAGTCTGACGCGTGTAAAGTCTATATTATATAAAGATGGCGTTGCATGTTGCGTGTTGTAGGCTAAATCCGGGTCATCGGAAGGATCTACACATGTCGTAAACTGTTTACCTCACCCTTCTAATACAGACGCGGGTATAGGAGCAACAAGTTTGCTCTGTCATTCTGTACTAAAAGTCAGGAGCCAGGGTGAGCGGGGATCAGAGGGTGTGAGAGCTAGGGCAGACGGCGATTTTGTCAAGAATAATGCCATCAAGAAAATCAGTATGCGACCATGCTATCTTGAACTTTAATATGTTCACAATAACCAACTCGGCTGAGTGATGCTCTTTCCTCGTCATTTGAAAAGAAACATCTCCCTAATTCGGATAAATTCCCCTTCAGGGCGGTGTAAATTGAGTAGAAACAGACATTTACTCAGCGATAATACCGTTACAGCGACATGTTGTGCCGAAGGGGACATCATGAGTGGTGTCAAGAACGTCTGACTCGTGTTTTCTCGTAAAGCTTTAACATTAACACAAGTAAACGGGCTACAAATTGGGACATATTCTACAGAACCCTGATGTTAATGTTTGAACCTATCTGAAACAAAATCTGGTAAATGAACTGCAAATGATAGCATTATTTAATCAACATCACTCTGGTAAAGACGTCAGTATAGCAGGGAAATTTCTACACCGATAAAATTAAGACGGGGTCGGATATACATTGAAGTGACACGAAATACTATGCAGCTGATGTTTTTAATTCTATCTATTTATGCTGCCATATTAGCGGTATTGATTGAGCTAATTGTCCATTCTTCATGAGTGGTTCCATTCCGTCTGAATACTCCGGAATAGATTATTTTTTCGCTACTACATTTCAGGAAGCAGATCCTAATTTTGGTGATGCTATACTTCGTTCCTCAGCTAGGCAGCTTTGTGTTCTCTAGCGAGTAGACATCGTCCGGAAACCAGTTCTCCGGAAATTGGATTTGACAACCATTCTGTATGTAAAGGAACATTGTCCTAATACCCATTTAACAATAGCGCTATCTTCCTGATCCGATCGGCTAAACGGATTTACCTTTCCCGGAAGCAGTTACTTCTTAGGTTCGCAACCGATAATCATGGTAATTATATGCTAGACAAATCTTGAGGATATTCTAAATTCTTTTGGACATTCTAGGTGAAACTTGTTTGAACTGAACATGAAGATGTTGAAAGAATCATGATTTGCAAGGTTGATTTTGACTCTTGATAAAATATACATGCCAATTCGGATATTTTTTGCATTATTTCACAGTAAATGAAGGTGACAATTTGAACAAATCTATTGTGCCGATGGGAGTTTATATCTTGTTCAATATTCAAGCAGTACAATCAACAAATCTTCAATAATCAAATGCAAAGTGCAAGTTAACTTTGAGGCTATACATTATTCTATTGATGTCCCGAGTAGTAAGGGGGTCCTGCTGTGGGTGGACCAATCAGAATTGAGAACGAAAGTGACGTCATCGTATGACGTAATTAGGGTGTGGTCGTAAGAAACCGGTTTAACCGGTCTTAAGAAACCGGTAAAACCGGTTTAACTGGTCGTAAGAAACCGGTTAAACCGGTTTTGTCACGTAATTAGGGTGTTGTCGTAAGAAACCGGTTTAACCGGTCTTAAGAAACCGGTAAAACCGGTTTAACCGGTCGTAAGAAACAGGTTAAACCGGTTTTGTGACGTAATTAGGGCGTGGTCGTCAGAAACCGGTAAAACCGGTTTAACCGGTCGTAAGAAACCGGTTAAACCGGTTTTGTGACGTAATTAGGGCGTGGTCGTAAGAAACCGGTCAAACCGGTTTTTCCGGTCGTAAGAAACCGGTCAAACCGGTTTTGTCACGTAATTAGGGTGTTGTCGTAAGAAACCGGTCAAACCGGTTTAACCGGTCGTAAGAAACCGGTAAAACCGGTTTAACCGGTCGTAAGAAACCGGTAAAACCGGTTTAACCGGTTGTAAGAAACCGGTCAAACCGGTTTAACCTGTCGTAAGAAACCGGTTTAAATTATTTAGGGCGTGGTCGTAAGAAACCGGTTTAACCGGTTTAACTGGTCGTAAGAAACTGGTCAGACCGGTTTAACCGGTCAAACCGGTTTAACCTGTCGTAAGAAACCGGTCAAACCGGTTTAACCTGTCGTAAGAAACCGGTAAAACCGGTTTTTCCGGTCGTAAGAAACAGGTAAAACCGGTTTAAGCCCCTTTGTTAGCAGCCCGTTTGTTAACTAACAATAAAAACATCACGTGACCCTTAGACGGCTAATAGGATAAAAGGAGAGAGTTTTCGAGTTCAGTGGTCATATGCAACTGGCGCATGAAGGTGCGTTTTTACATATTTGGTCGATGTCCTGTCTCGGTATACAATGGATGACGAGAAAACATTTGATGAAGGTAAGTTTGCATTATCAATCATTCCTTTGAGCACAAGCGGTTCGTTTCTTAAAAGAAGATCTTTCATATATTATAGACTGACACAATACAATGTATTGTAGGCAAACTTAAAAAAGCCGTACACCTGTCTCGCCGTATATCGGTTTAACGGGGGAAAACGGTCAACTCTCTTGGTACCTCAATTATTTAAGAACTCTAAAAAATTAAAAGCTATAGGAGATTAAAAGCTACAAGTTAATTCTTGTCTTATTCCCAAGCGCCTTTTTTGGTCACCGTTCACGATTGAGGTAAATATAATATGAAATTAGCATTGTATGATCAGTTATTTCATTTACAGATGCTTTCTTCGATGCACTACAAGATCTAAGCTTACCGTCATCTCCCACCGCTAGTTTTAGGTATGTAATTATTTACATTTTCAATTTATTTTCTTTAGAACCTTGTTATTCGTTATGTTTTATCTCTTATTCGTACTTAAAACAGTTTCGTTCAAAGGGTTTATCTTTAAAGATATCAGGAAATATTCCTAAATATTAGCTCCGTGGATATGACGTCGGCCTCAGGATCGATCAGTCAGGGGTTCAAATTCTGGTCGAGAAAAGTTTTTTCTTCTTATGTTTCTAATTTTTTTCTGCTTAAGATTATCCTCAGATATTTATTAAGCGGTTCTGATAATTTTCATCAGTCTGGGGTTTCAAACCCTACCCCGATCCGATTTTTTTTCTCCTTTTGAAAAAATTATTTATAAATATTTTTCAAGTTCAGTTGTTGTGTTTTGGCTCAGCCTAGTTGGATTAACCTCGTTCATTTATCTATGCAGTTTCAACTTAACGGAGGATGACCTCGTTGCTGATTTAGCTAGGCAATGGGAACGCGTACACGAGGAAGCGAGAACTAGAAGGTAAAGTATTAAAGTTAATTAATATGCGAAAGAATGACTAAAAGGTATTGTTACTTAGTTTTTGTTTTATTTCTTTTTATAAAGCGCGAATGAAATATGTTCTTTGTTAAAACTGATTTTTTTTATTACAGTTCAACCCCTAAAACTAAGGGGAAAAAAGGGAAATCCAAGGGGAAATCCAAAAGAAAGTCTACCACGAAACACGTGGGAGACCAATGCGAGAGCGATGTTGGTACACCGAAGAAAAGACGGATCACCAATGATGAAAAAACACTGACGTCGGCCGTTGATAGTGCGAGCGTCATCATGATTTCCGATGATGAAGACTTCACCGAAACAATGTCTGAAAGGTATTGTTACTTAGTTTTTTGTTTTAAATATTTTCGTAAAAGCGCGGAATAAAATAAGTTCTTGTTAAGTTCTAATTAAAACTATTTTCCTTTGTAGTGCACCCCGTAAGACAACGTCAAATAAAGGTAACCATAAAGGGGCGACCCGTAGAAAAGACTACGTACGACGACTGTGGGCATGCGCACACATCTACTTCGGATTGTCCATGCCGTACGCTAATGTCCACACCTTCGGCTTCATCATTCACTACGCCTATTGTTCAGCGTGGTGGGGGGAACGACAGAGTTAATCCGGTCGAAGGGTCTAGTGGTTATACGGTGAAGGAAAACAAACGTGTATTCCGTAAAAAATACAACACGGAAGAAATTATTTTCGGTGTAAAGTTAGATGAAAGTGTCATAAACACGAGTTGGCGGTCAAATATTGGCCTATTAAGTAGAGCTTTACAAGATGTTCTCGATAAGGCCGTAACACGCTTAGACGATCACGATCTCGTAAGGGTTTACGTCTTCCAAAGGGGTATGACCACGCCTATTGTATTTAGTCTCAGAAGGCGTGATGAAGTAGACGTTCAAACATTAATGGATTTGATCGAAAGCATGCTGCAGTCCAACGAAGAGTTACTGTTGACCTCTTCATTCGAAATTCACGTCGGTACGGTTAAACTGTTAGTGGGAGGGAAGGGGGCTCCCATAACCAATATCTACCACGACAAACTCAGGAAACGTTCCATAGTGACTATAAAGAACAAAGACTCTATGTGCGCCGCGAGAGCAATCGTCGTTGCGACAGCTTTTCTCGAGAACGATCCTGAAAAAAGAAGAATTGCGTATGATAACACAGCCTTACAAACTCGGATGGCGAGAGAGTTGTGTGAAAAAGCGGATGTGGATCCCGAACACCCGTGCGGACTGCCCGACATGATTAAATTTGAAAACGCTTTGAATATTCAGATAGTGGTTGTCAGCGCAGACGCGTGTCACGACATAGTGTACAAGGGGGAAGTAAGATCGAAAAAGATATATCTATATCATAATAAGTGCCATTTTGACGTCATCACAAAGATGAACGCATTTTATGCGCGTTCGTATTATTGCGCCGAGTGTTACAAATGTCACAACAAAAAACGGCATAAATGCGAATGGACGTGCGACGTTTGTTACGCTAAAGGGTGTGTGGAAAACGCCAAACGGTCGTGCATTACTTGCCATCGTACTTTTCGAAGTGAAGCGTGTTTCAATAGACACAAAGTACAAACGCTTGATAGGGTGAAGAAAGATCAGAAAAATCCTTCCATATGCGAACTCTATTGGCAGTGTACGCGCTGCAAGAAACTCGTAGAAACGAGTAAACGCGATCCGGACGAGCACGATTGTGACGAATCATATTGCAGGACCTGTAGCGTATACCACACAGGAGCTCATCGCTGCTTTATAGAGTCACTAGACGCTAAGTCGCCTAGTGAGAAACTCATTTTCTTCGATTTTGAATGTAGTCAAATCGGAGACGTACATCAACCCAACTTTTGCGTAGCTCAGAAGGTTTGCCACGACTGTATCGATTACGATGACATTAACAAACCGTGCTCCACGTGTAAAGTAAGGCAAATTGTTTTTCAAGGGGAGACAACTGCGAACGACTTTCGTGAATGGTTATTCAGGCCAGTGCACAAGGGGTATAGAGTTGTAGCCCATAACGCAAAGAGTTACGACGCGTATTGGTTATTGAAATACTTGATCGATAACGCCACCATTCCCGATACCATTTATAGCGGAAGCAAAATCATGAGTATACATTTGAAGAGCCTCAATATCAAGGTGATCGACTCTTTGAATATGATTCCATGCAGGTTGGCTGATTTCCCAAAAACCTTCGGTATTAACGAACTTCGGAAAGGTTGGTTCCCTCATTACTTCAACGTCCCCGAAAACCAGGACTATATCGGGCCATTTCCCGATACTTCGTTTTACGGAGTTGACAGTATGTCTACAAAAGACAAACAGGATTTTCTTGAGTGGCACGCGAAACAGTTGTCGAATGAGAGGGTCTTCGACTTTAGAAAGGAAATGTACGCCTACTGCGCCTCGGATACCGATATTTTGAGAAAATGTTGCATCAAATTCAGAAACCTGATTTTAGAGCTGACAAAATCACCCCCCACCGCGATAGACGAAGAAGAGCCGGTAGGCGTTGATGCTTTCAATTACATCACAATAGCCAGTTTGTGCTTCGGTATTTACAGGCATTTGTTCCTAGAAAGCGATACCGTTGCTAGAGTTCCGAGCGAGGGTATTGTTGAAAGAGACCAATATTCGCATGTTTCAATCCAGTGGTTGGAATGGATTATGGCTACGAGCGAAGGCCAATCCTTGTTCATTCAACACGCTCTCAATGACGGGGAGAAACGTATTGGTCGTTATAAACTAGACGGATTCGACAGAGACAACGGCGTTGTGTACGAATATCACTCGTGCTATTATCACGGTTGCTTAGTCTGCTACCGCTCGGACTATATGAACACGAAAACGGGCTCGTCTATGCAATACCTCTACGATAAAACTATGCGGAAGAAAAAGTATCTCGAGACGTTAGGACTACGGTATGTATGTAAATGAGATCACGAATTTCGCCGTGAAATAACGCAGAATCCCGAGCTTCAAACCTTCATTTCACGACTCGATGTTCAACCGAGGTTGGACCCACGTGACTCGTTTTATGGGGGTAGGACAAACGCGTCAAAATTGTATCACACAGTGAATGAAGGAGAGCGAATAATGTACGTGGACTTTACGTCGCTCTATCCGTACGTGAACAAGAATGGGGTGTACCCAATGGGATACCCCAATATCATCACAAAAGATTTCAACGATGACCTCAACGCGTACACAGGTTTCATAAAATGTAAGGTCCTTCCACCGAGAAAGCTGTACCATCCAGTTTTACCTTACAAATCTCAAAACGGTAGACTTATGTTTGCTTTATGTCGCACCTGTTGTCAAAATTTTACACCCGAGTGTAACCATACTGACGAAGAGCGTAGCTTTACAGGGACGTGGGTTTCGCTCGAAATACAGAGAGCGCTTGAAAAAGGGTATCGCGTCGTAAAAGTATACGAGGTTTACGATTTCCCCCAGACTGCGATGTATGACGGTGCCAACCCCGAAAGCGGGCTATTCACTTCTTACATTAACACTTTCTTGCGTATAAAACAGGAAGCTTCTGGGTGGCCCGAATGGGTGAAAACCGAAAAGGACGAAGACGAATATATCGAACAATATAGAGTACACGAGGGTATCGACTTGAACAAATCAAACATAAAACGGAACCTTGGGTTAAGAGCAGCTGCCAAATTATGCCTGAACAGTTTTTGGGGTAAATTCGGTCAACGAAATGGGTTGAGAAAATCGACGTTCGTAAGGTCACCCGAAAAATTCTACGCCCTTTTGAACGATCATGAAAAAGACGTCAAAGACTTCCACGACGTCAATGAAAACGTCGTACTTATGGAATGGGAACACAAAAGTGAACACGTGGCCACAAGGGCATCTTCGAACGTCTATATCGCAGCGTTTACAACAGCTCAAGCGAGACTGAAACTTTACGATGTTCTCGACCAACTTGATCGTCGAGTTTTATACTACGATACTGATTCGGTGATTTTTTCCACGGTAGAGGGAGACATAAATCCCGTGATAGGAGATTTTTTGGGTGACCTCACGAACGAACTAGATGGTGACGATTACATAACCACATTCGCGTCAGGTGGCCCGAAGAACTATTGTTACAAAACAAAGAAAGGCGTGACCGTATGCAAAGTGCGAGGCTTTACGTTAAATGACAAAAATAGCCAACTGATCAACTATGATACCGTAGTTGACATGGTCCGAAATTTAACGCATACATGTTTGTGTGGAAAACACATTTACGAGTGTTCAAAATGTGGTCGGAACGATAAAATCACGGTATACAACGAGAAGAAAATTTGTCGTAACAAGAGTAGAATAGAGATTTTCAATAGAGGGGAGAAGAAAGACTATCGCCTGGTATACACTAAGCGTGTAATTCAGCCCGATTTGGACACTCTACCTTACGGATTTTAAGTCGTCTAAGGGAACTTATTGTATTTAACCCGACTTAATAATTTGGCCTAATATTACAATGTAATAGATGTAGGAATACTTATATAGTTATACACGTTGTACTATTATTACTATTATTATTATTATTATTATTATTATAATTATTATTACTGTATTACTATTTGAGTGAGTTGATCTCACCTACATGTATGTATATAAACCTATGAGTACCCTCGCTCAGTGCTTTAGCCACTCTCTGAGGATGAAGACAGTTGTCTTTGAAAGATATGAGAATACACTATGTTTCGTATTGCAGTAGTCGCTTTATTTATTTTGAGTTTATTACTGTATTGTTATGTATATTCTTATTGTGGAAAGAAAGAAAAAAAAACAAAAAAAAAACAAATAACTTATCGTAGAATGATAACCGTTGCATTTGACCGGTGTCAGTCCGTGATAAGACTTTTGTTTTTTAAACGTACTACGCTGAGAGCGAGAAGGAAAGAAAAGAAGACGAGAATACGGTAAATACATTTTTAATAGTATTTATTCATTAGCAACTAATACAATACAACTTTACTAAACAAACCCTTAGCTATAACAATATTACTCTTTATCGTGATCTGTCTCAG